>VZRH01003617.1:1736341-1812781 GCA_013397555.1 Urocynchramus pylzowi
AAAAAAAAAAAAGTTTTTTTTTAATTTCTGAAAGTAAAAACAGCATTTTGTGGCAATGGCAAGCCCCAAACAAATTTTTGTTAAAAATGCTACAATCCAGAAAACCTGAACATGTTGTTTGAAATAGAGTTCCCTGAAGAAAAACCTGTATGCTCACAACACTCTCTAGTGTTTCCCCCACAAGATACCAGCCTGGCACTGCCCTGTGGTCCAGCAGGAATATTTTGATGAGAGGTGTTTCAGCCAGTTTGATGGAGTGTGCAAGGGAAGGACTCCTCTGTGTATTGGCTGCTTCATTAGTATTTGCTGGTCACCTGCTGTGCCTGGAGACTTTGTTCTTTGGGTGGACAGGAAAGCCACAGTCATTCAGTTGTCACTGCATATTTCTTGCCTAACAGTTGCAGTGTTTAATTGTCTTAATTTCTCAGGAGTAGAGGGCCAATACTTAATACAACCAGTCAAAGGAAATAATTAGTATAGCACTTGTCAATCACAGGCTGTGTCAAATAGGATCTATGGCTCTCATGGCTCTCCTAAAGCTGGTGATGTGGAGGGGGAGGCAGCAGCTCTGGTCTTTCCTGCAAGAGAATTAACCACAATGGAGAGCCTCTGAAGCAGGCAAAAAATATTATGTAGCAGGATGATGTTTAGCTGGGGTCTTCTATGCAAAGGTAAACGTTTTGACTGGTTTCTTTTATGTGTGCATTCAATACATTATAATCAGCGGGTAACATTTTTTTGGCACAACAAAACTTCTAATTGTGCTTTAGGCTATTTGTTTAGGTGGAGAACATAGTCCTTCCTTACAGGCTTCCAGGACACACTGAGATGTTCAGTTCTCCTTTCCTTTAGCACTGCTGCCCTCAAGTCTGTGCTGAAGGGGATGCACCTCCTTCCCACAGTTGCCTTGATCAATACACTGACTTCCAAAACAGCCTTCTCTTCTTTGAGGAAATTCTGATTTCTATTAGAAGATCCCAAAGTGTTCAGGAGAATCATGCCTCTGGTTATTTCACAGAATCTCAGAATTGTCTGAGTTGGAACAGGGCCAGAAGGATCACCAATTTCGTCCCAAGAGTATAAAGAGATGCAGAAAGTGAGGCATGGTTTGGAGCAGCTGTTTCTGAAGGTGAGCCAGAAGGCAGCCCAGGCAAGGGAAATGCAGCTCTGCCTGGGCAGACAAATCCATAGCCTAAATATTACTCAGATTTAATATTTTCTGATTCTTTTGGCAGCTGGGATGACTGTTGTAATATTCTGAAGGAAGACCTGCATGTGAGATCTTGGACCTGATGGTGAATGCTACACTGTGATCACACTGTGCTAAAAACCCAGAAAAAGGCTCATCTCACCTGCCATCATGGGGAATTAACACTGTCAGGGCAGCTTGAGGGTGAAGAACAGCTCACAAAAGGCACCTGAATGTGAAGTACATCTAGTTCTGAGGAAAAGCAGTAGCTTCTATTAGCCTGATGTTGGGGGAGCACCTCTGGCATGCAGCATGGTTGGCCAGTGGAGGGGGAAGTGACCAGGGCACAGCATTGCTTGATAAAGAGCTTGATGCTTTAATGAATGCTGAATAATTTTAATTTTTTTTCCATTTACCCTTTGGACTGCAGACCCTAAAATCTTCTTGGTTGTGTTGGAGCTTTCCTCAACAACCTTGACTGAACCAGCCAGCATGGACCTTTCTCCTTCCAGAGGAATGTGGGACACCCATGCAAAGGCACAGTTAGCTGCTGGGTTTCCAGCAGGCCATTCAGATTGGGAAGATTCAGATAACAGCTTTAGGCACAAACAGCTCCAGGAGTTCCATTTTTGCTCTTCGAATACACAATGCACTTATGTTGACCTTGCTGATCTAGTTAGAAGTGAAGAGAGTTATTTTCTTTTTTACTGAGTTTTATGTATCATTATGTCAAAAGGGAAAATTACAGCAGAATAGAGTCCTAAGCAATATCCAGAGGTACAAAATTTTGTGATTTCAGCTGTTTTACTGCTGGAATTCGCTTCCACGCCTTACATACAAATAGTATCAACCCCCTCATGTAATTCCCCACCCCACATGGGAGCTCAGGTTCCAGATGTATTCAGCTTGGCACAGCTAAGCCCTCACCATTTACTCCTTTCTTGGCTCAAGCAGCTGGGAAGGCCTGGACCTGTCCTTGTCATGAGTCAGAGCATTCACAGGGTTTTCATGTTACATCAAATAACTCTCTAGTGACTCCAGTTTAGTGAGGGAAGCTGGCTTTGGAGGAACCCACACCAACAGCTGTACCCTACATGGATGTGCAGGTAGAATAGAACAGAAACTTTCAGCTGGAAAGGATCTACCATGACCATCTAGCCCCAATGACCAATTCAGGGCTGACTGAAAATTAAATTACTTTATTAAGGGCATTGTCTAAATGCCCCAATTACTGACAGGCCTGGGGCATTGAAAGCCTGTTCCAGTGTTTGACCAGCACCATGGTAAAGAAATGTTTCCTAATGTTCAGTCTGAACTGCCCCTGGTGCAGCTTTGAACCATTCCCTTGCATCCTCTTACTGGATCCCAGGGAGAAGAGCTCAGCACCTCCCTCTCCACTTGCCCTCCTCAGGAAGGTATAGAGACCTATATATATATATATATATATATATGTATATATATATATATGTATACATAAAACTGTAACTACAATTAAATGGGCATGTCTTTTTTGCAGCACCAGATGGATTTTTTTTTTTCTGTATAGAAACATTTCACTCTGACTATTGAAAAATCTTCTGTGGCTATCTAGCTCCCAGTGGTACCTCCATGCTATTCAGAAAGGCAACAGCAGACATGGGAGCTACAGGAAAGGGGTGAAGGCTGAGAGCTCTGAGGAGAAGGACCTGACTGCAGCATCCCTTTCCTGAAAGCAGGAGGGGAGACATCCTGTTCAATTCAATGTCTACAGTATCCTGTAACTCTGCCACAGGCAGCTCAGCCCCCACACCAGTGTCCCAGTCCCTCCCTCAGCATCCCATCACTCCAGTTCCTGTAACAAATGATGATCCCATTTCTCTCTCACACCAACAGAGCTGGTGTGAAAATCCTCCTGGCTATTCCCAGGCCATTTCTACAGAGCTAATGCATTAACAAAACTATTTCTTGCTTCTTTCATTTTCCCATTTCTCTCCCATTTTTAATTAAACACTCTCTGCTTGTGAAAGTGGGGCAGGGTTTCTTTGCCTTTCTGTAAAAAAGCCCACCAAGAAAGTTTCCTTAATCTCTCACCAGTGTAAAATAAGCTTTCATTATGCCAATGAGAAAGCTTCAAAGTTTTAATTAATTTCTCTGCTTACATAAGCATAACAATATTAGTCATGTTGGCCTATAAATTGTAGCGACCAGTGTGGATTTTTAATTAAATTAATGTCATTACTTTCAGAGGAATGAAATATATTCCACCACATGCACTATCTACTCAATACTTCTCCTCCTTGACTCCCCCTCAATTCTTTGTGACCTACATAGGTGGGTTCAAAGCTGGGCACAGCAGAGGAGCTTACCAGCCAACCACTCATAAATTAACAGCCATGCTTGGAAAAGGTATTCTTTCAGAGAGGCAGGACCCATTCACTTACCCTACAAACCAAATGAAACAAGAAACCACAGGGGTATGGGGGTAGTGGAGGAATGAATATGCCCACATATAAAAGATACTCCTTGCTGTCTGTGATTTGTGAAATATTGTACAAACACAACTTTGGTTTGCTATTGTAGCAATTTACTGGTGCTTAATAAAACATTCTTTTGTGTGATGACGTCTATAACAATTCATAGACTCATTTAATCATGGAAATGGAGGGCTCAAAGGAACCTCGAGAGATCAATTACATCCCCTGGTCCTCTCTTGAGCTAGATAATAAATAATAGCAACACGAGAAGCAAAACCAAAATGTGTAGAGAGAGTGGGTATGGTTTAGAGTTTGGGCTCCTTCTGTGTTAGAGGTTATCACAGATAAATTGTCCTTGGAAAATAACTTCTCTAAATTGCCACATGTTTTAGTTCAGCTGTAACTCATACCAGATGAATTAAAGCTTGACTAATAATTCTGATGTTCTTACTGAGGCTTTAAGAGTGTGTACTTAATGACTAAAATGTGTTTATTTAAAAATGACATAGCAGAGCCATGACAGCTTTTTGTAAACTCCAACAGCCAGTCAGTTTTGCTGCCTGCAGTTCAAATAAAGAAATTGCCTTCCAAAGCAGACAATAACCTTTGGTCTCTGCAGCACATCCCAGAGAAGAAATGACTTTACATTACATACACACAGCACCACCCCACCATGGACTTATATAAAACAACAACTGCTGAGCTGTTTTGGTCAGAGGTGCTATGGTCTGATGCAGCTCTTCCAGTAAATTCATGCTGGGAGCACAACTTCTGTGTGTGTCACTAGCTCCTGAGGACACAGGTTTGTGTGTTTGCTGAGCCTGGGGCACGTCCCTGCAAGGGTGGAACCAGTGCTCTGCAGGGAGTTTGCTGCAGTCCTGCCCCTCTCACTCCCTGCCCCCCATCCAAGGCATGCAGAAGGTGGACAGTTCCCTGAACCCAAAGGAAAGTGCCAAAAGCCACCCACACAGCAGCTGGGGAGGACACAGGCTGTGGACAGAGCCAGTGAGGTCACCAGAGCTCAGGTGACACGGGTCTGTGCCAGTGCAAGATGTAGATACAGATGTAGATCTAAGTAGAGATGGAAAAGGATGTGGATACAGATACTCACCTGCTATTATACCATGGGGGTTTTGCTTAATAATTATAAAATAATTATGAAGATGACTCCTAATTGTTCCCTTTGCCTGTGTGTCACTAGGCACCCAGAACCAGCTGAAGTGCTGCAGGACTCCCTGTCAATAGGTGAGCCCAGCCTGCACCACTGGAAGGAGCACAGACAGGGACCCAGGGTGTTTCTCACTGGGGAAGAAGAAAAGGCACTCTCCATCCTACAACCAACTGTGTGATGCACCAGCAGCAGTTCTGTTTTCTGTGCAGGCAGAAACAACTCCCCCAAGCTTCCTTCATATTTTATTTCCTGAGTTGGGTTTCCTCCCAGCATCTGGAAGGGACTTACCTGCTCAAGTCTGTCAGCAGGAAGCCAAGAAACTTTTGCTGTCCAAGCCAGCAAAGTGACCACACTCCAGCTCTTCCATGAACTAAGCAGGACTCAGAAGTCTTGGGGTAGAAACTTTCTTATGGATGGGTGTAGGAATTAGAGGGTACTTTGGTATTGCTCCAGCTCACTGCACATTTAAGCAGGATATGCACCCTTCCCAGGTGTATGAGGCTCCTGGCTTTGAATATCATTCACTGTGGTAAATAAATAAATAAAATATTTGTTCGGCTGGGGAAAGGCTGACAGCTAATGTAGCAGTGACTTTATCCACCTGAAGGTGCATGAGGAATCAGCTGGGTCTGCCTCTCTTTGCATTTTCAGATATTAAAAAATGGAAAAGCAGCTTCACCCAGAGAAACCAGGAACAACTTCCCAGTGGGATAACAGAAAACCAGGAACAACTTCCCAGTGAGACAACAGACCTCACCAGGATTGAGGAAGACTCAGAGCAGGCCAGACTCTGTGTTAAACACCCAAGAGGAGTTCTCAAATAGATTGGGCAGGATGGAGAAAGAGGGGTGAAGATAGGTTTTGGTTTGTTTTTTTTTTTTAAGATTTAAAAGATTCTTAAAGATTTTAAATAATTTTAAAGATTTTAAATATTTTTAAAAGAATTTTAGACATTTTAAATATTTTTCTTTACTTCTGTTAATCTGAGTGAATGCAACATTTGGGTTTGGGTTTTTTTAACCTTTCATCATCTTCCTCAAAACCAAAATGTCCCAAAAAAATCTTTCAAACTTTAAAAAACATGGCCTTAGTGATGAGGCCAAAGGGCCCCTGAGCAGAGGACAGGACTTAGGATGTAATTTTCACTGCCTTTTGTCCTGAAATTACCATGTTACAATGGCAAAATATCTCTGCACAACAACTTAAGCCATAAACTATTTGGCAATGCCATGTACAAATCTATGCAGAATTTTAATGGCAGGACCAGCAGGAAAAGGCAGGTTTGCTGAAAGGTCACAGAACCTACCATGAGGCCAAACAAAACCAGGACAGAGCAAGAGCTGGTCTGGAGTGGGGAGAAATAGCTGCTGATCCAGCCTGTGAGTTACATATTTATCACCTGTTACTGACACACTGGAAGTCACAAAGCACTGCAGAGGTGAAAAAATGTGTTTATCTGTGAGCAGAAGTTCTGGGCTTCCTTGACTCTGCAGAACAGCCCTGTAAAGAAGTGATGGTTGTTCATCCTGCTAAAAGAGAGGTGGCCACCTTTAGCAGCTCAGGATTCCAGATCCCTTGTGTCAAAAACGAAAAATCAGAGTGGGAAAAACAGACACAGAGCTCAAAGGGATGGATTTGTTGGAGTATTGCACCATATTTGAATGGTGATCTTTGAGGCTGTGAACCCTGACATTGCTCTGGTATAGAAGGATACAATCCAGTAACAGGTATGGTAGAACTAGGACACAGTATCATAATTTTCCCATGGAAATAAGAGTACAGCTAAATGATGCTTTTCTTTTGGGGAACAAACCCATTGGCATGGTAGAGGCAAACCATTAACTGTAGCAAAATAATGCAAAAAACCTAGTCCAGTTTAAGCCCATGGACAGCCCATCTCAAGGCACCTACAAACTACAACAAACAGTTAAAATCTCCCTAATGAGAATTATATTTGCAGAGATGAGGTCAAATTATAAAACTGTGACCTGGACTTTGGCTGAAACTTCAGAGCTCAGGAGTTTTCATAACAAAGGTTTTACTTCATTTTGACATTGCATGTGAATTGTGAAGCAGGAGATATTCTTGAGAAAATATTAAGCAAAATAAATGTTTTCCAGACAGACATCAGTTAAAAAAAAAACCAAACCCACAAGTACTAATTTTCAGTATTATTTTTCATTTTAAAGTTTTAAAATTAAATTATTAATTAGTATTGATATTCAGACTGACATAAAAATATGCTAAATGCCTAAAAATTAATAAAAATACGCTAAAATGTGCTAAATGTTTTCATAATAATTTTAAATACAAACATTTTAGAGAAAGCAAGGGCTTTTCATAATACCATTAATTTAAGTGAAAGTTCAAGTTCCTGTTGGATGAAGAGGAACATGAATTCCTGAACTCTGTGGAGAAGCCTTGGTAGATCAGGAAGGATTTGCTGTCTGAAGGGATGTCTGCACTGCAGCACAGAAAGAAATCGGATGAGATTAAGGATAATTTATCTGCAAGGTCTAGGTTTGAGGGAACAACAATATGCTTGTGTCTAACAAGTAGAAAGAAAAAAATGGGACCGTAAATTAGGTCAGGTAACATCTGAATGCAAAAATCCTTTCACTCTAACTATTTTTTGGCTGTGCAGATCAGGCAGTATTTTGTTTGGCTGAGTCAAGAGCTGAGATGACTACTGACACAGCAAATAAATAAATCAACAGGGGCCTGACACCGTTTTCAGCTTGACCAATTTAACTCAAGACCAGTTGTTCTGAAATTATTCAAGTTCTTTCAACACACAAATACTAAATGAGATTAGACCTGGGGTGCTCAGCACCAGAGAGGAGCCTCTGTCTGCTAAATATAATGATTTAATCCTTTATGTAACCAGGAGGTAAAGAGGGCCCACAGCTTCATTATGTCCCTGGACAGAAAACAAGGCTCAAAGAAGCAGATCTCTGACTCCTGGTATAAAATGTTGGGCAATAATGAATTGCATCTTTCAGGTGTAGGCATTGGTAACAGCCAGTGGGTTTGAGGTCATTAAAGAAGGCTGTGGAAAAAAGAGCAGATTTGTGTAGAAAGTTTAGTAACATGATCTCAGATCAGATTAGCTGCTGACACGGAAAATTATCTCCGTGAGCCGCTTTAGATAAGTGGTGAAGGAAATGAAAAAATTCAGAGTGTGTCTGCTGAAAGCCAAGGGTGAAACACCCCCATGCACTGGGGTAAGAGAGAAAGCAACAGGATTCTGGGCTTCGTTTCCAATGTGCTTTATTTACACAGCACTGATTACAGCCACAGCTCCATGAAGGCTGTGGGTTTATGGAAACTGGGGCAGTGCAGATTACAAACAAAAAAGCACTGAGGAGAAGGCTTGTTCCCTCCTCCCAGGTGGTATTTTGCAGCTTGATGTGTGAATTTCATCCGTTCCTTGTCAATGCTCCTACACTGCCAGATGATAGGAAGCATCCACATTACAAGTGGGAAACAGGCCCTAAATTCCAGAAAACTGTGGGGCTTTTTTCTGAATGTCACAGTAGTTGGTAATATGGAATTATGTAAATTCATGCTGATTAGAATGATTTGCTGGTGCATACATATTTTCTGAATTTTAGAAATAAAGTGTTTGAGGAATCAGGAGGCTGACTTCCCTGAGAGAGCACAGACAGAGGTGGGGGGAATCCAGCCCCACAGATATTTTACTGTAATNTTCCCATGTAAGGAGCTTTGCTTTTTATCTAAGAAAGTGCTTCCATGCTTTTCTCGGTTTTCCCTTGTGTCTTTTTTTACCAAAATTCATCCCACAGTATTTCTTCAAAATACTTAAAAACAGCAGTGCATTCCCAGCAGTGTCTTCTTTGAAGTGAGCTGTCACTATTTGCTTTATGGCATAAAAGTCTGTCTAGGGTGAGCTCCTATCACCTCTGGTCACTCTTCACTGCTGGCCAGGTCCTCAGCCCTGTGCAATGAAACCAGTGACTTCCCAACAGGTTAGATCAGCCAGGTTTCTGACCAGCTGTCTCCCCTCAGATCTGTTTTAAAAGCAAAATGTGCCACCAGCACCCATGGACACAAAACTCATCACCACCAGGAGTCTTTGTCCAGGCAATTATCTGCTTTGTGGGGAGAGTGTTTCCCCATCCTACAAAGTCTCCACCAGCCACAGAAGGTATCTGTGGGTTATGAGGTGGACCAATATGTTGGTAAATCACAAATTTAGCTGTGCAGATGCTACACTTTGCCACAGGGCTCTGTTCTGCAGGAAGGGCTCCCAGCCTGCCCTAAAAAGGCTGTCATGAAGAGTCTCATATCTGAGGATATGAGCCAAGTGTGATAAATACAGTGAGCAGGAGCTGTGGGGAGCCTGCAGGATTAACGTGAACAATTCCATTCCATTGAAAATACCCTTAATGACAGAGAAGCATTAGGCCATGCTGAGCTCAAGGAGAAGTGGCTTTGTGGGACAGGGCAATGACAGCAGGAGCTCAGCTCAGGCTACCTGGGAAAACTTTCTAGGATGGAGATTAGATTGCTGTTTCAACACAGCTAGAGCCACAGAGCAGCCACAAAATTTAAGTTTTTTCTGAGTTCCAGGGTTCATGGCTGTCTGATTCTGACCTAACAATCTCTGACAGAAATTGCCTTTTTTTTTTTAACTTATCACACAGTGTTTTGAGCACCTCCACAACAAAGTACTGAACAGTTTTCAAACATAGTGTCTCTGCTTACAAGAAAAACTTTGAGGGGAACTTAATGATTTTACTGATCCCTCAGTCACTCCAGTGCTCAGGATGAATTCCCCTTTACAGCCTGCTAATGAACACAAAGGAAATTGCCATTCACTTGAGCAATGTGGTTTGTTTGTTTGATTTTTTTTAACAATTAGAAGAATATTTAATTTATTAGATAAAAAAATGGAACATTTTTTGAACTGGATTCAAAAAATCTAAGGAGTTTCGAGGTGTGTGATCTTTGTGAGGGAAAAGTCAACTGTGTAAAATAAAACCACAGCATACAGCTAGTTTTTGATAATTATTGATGTCAAATAGGATTCTTGGCACAGGTTTTACACTCTGGCCAGCACTGCTGTGGTATTAAGCATGTTATCTGGGCACATGAAGATACCTGTGCATTTAGTGGGCCAGGTGGAGCTGTAATTGTTATGACTTCATGGAACAGCAAAGATAAGCAGAGATCACTGGACTCCATTCTAGGTGCAGAAAACATTCAAACTATTGAAATTTGTGGTGCTCTTCCCCTCTAATTCAGGCCAAAAGATGAAGTCTATTTGTCAATATTTTAGAGGGTTATAAGAGATCTTTCTTCAGTCAGTTTTGCACATCTTTTAGCCTAGCCCAGAGACCTAGTGGGAAAGTTGTCTTTAACACACAAAAATAGAAGCTGTCATGCTTCAGAAGAAAAGCTGGCTACCAGCTGTGAATATGAATGTATTATTTTCATTTTCAACTTTTCTGCTTCAAAGTTGAGCATTAAAGGTGTAATGATGCTTCCTTTGAGACAGGTTTTGATAAAATTAAAGGCATCACACCTGTATGTAGTTAACTGTCACTGTCAACAATTCAACTTCCAGTCATGGATGCAGAGCTAGGTCTGCATCCCAGATTGAACAGCAAATTTATCTTCAGTTTCAACATACAATTGTTGAATCCAAGAATTTTATAATGAGGTCTCCAGCACAGGAGGTCTTACTCTTATACAGAGAAAATTTAACCAGCTAGTTCTACACCAAGGTTTCACCATCCCAAACTAAAAATGTGCCTTTCCAGTAATCTGGATCCAGATAAGCCTCCTTCCAATGTGTTTAAAAGGCATCTGAATTATTATTTTAAAAAAAAATATTATATGTCTGTATACCTCAAGTGTTGTAGGACATTAATTTCAAAAAAGAGGTTTGGTTCCCACAGTTGCAGGTTGCCTTGCCAAGTTTTTCCTTGACCTATATGATGAGGCCTCATACTTCAAAATCACTGTCCTGGACCTCTCAGCAATGCAGGGATTGTCATTCCATATTGCAAAATGTGCTCTGGTGACCAGGTGGGAAATTAGGCAGCTCTAGCAGGGTCAGCACCATCCCAGGAGCGAGTTAGTGTGCCATCAAAGATCCAGGGGGCTAAGATAGAACCCTGCCTGAAGTTCATTTTATCTGGGCTTGACCCACACAATTCTATAGCAACATCAGGGTACTGCACTGCCTATCGTGATTTTCTTCACATTTCCCCCAAATCCAAATTTCTGTAGGCCTTTTCAGACATCTAATTTCACTCTTGTTGAGGTCTCTAGGCTACATCATGTAATTACCAATGCCTTTGTTTTCTTCTAAAAGGCCAGTAAAAACAAAACAAAACAATAAATATTGAGATAGTATGACCCAAATGCTAAATTCCAGGATGTTTACTAATTATATTAGTATCTCTTGAAATACAGTCTACTGAGTAGAGGACAGTGTCTGTTGCTGACTTGGGTCAAACTAGAAAACTTTTGAAAGCTGCCTGTTAATGACTCACTTCCTTCCATCAAAATGAGGGATTGTAATTGCAGTTGTGCTACAGTGACATGACTTTTAGGTCAAAAATTTAAAGAAGTTAAAACATGAGAACTGCCAGACAAGAGCTCATCCAGACCACTAGAGGAAAATCAGACATTTCTGAGCTCGTGGGGAAAACAATGAACACAACAGTATCCTGTTTTTACATGCATTTGATTAAGGAGATGCCCTTACAGAACTCACTAATACTGAGTTCTGTAAATCTTGGTAGGCCAGGAAAATTCTGTACAATGCCAAAAGCAGTGTCCATATTAAAAATGAGGATGCAGTAAGTCACAACCTACCATCAATGAGTACAGCTGATGCTTCCAAAAATGTCTTCACTACAAGAAGAAAAGCTCATACACTATCTAGTAAACCATAGATCCTAAATGTTTCCTGAATTTGCAGGCATGTCTCAACTGTAACTCAAAGCAGGAAACATTGAGTTAGTGGAGGAAAAGCTGACACTTTAACTATTTAATAAAACATGGCAGCAAAGCAGGAAGTGGTGAATGATGTTTCATGTATGAGCTAATTGAGGCTACAAGCTAAAATACAGTCCCTAAATGGAGTTTCTACAAGGAGCAACCAGGAAAAACCAAAACCAATGGAACATTTACAGGGATTTGATACATTTATGGCTAACATTATATAAGGCTGCTGTCTTTGTCAGCTGGAGCTGAACTCTGCTGGAGCACTTCCAGTCCTATAAGCTGTGTTCCTATGGACCAAATTTACTGGAGGATGCATCCACTTCTTTCCACTGAAGTTACCCAAAGCCATGTAAGCTCCAGGCTCTGATAAGTGTGTGTGACACAACTTCTCTCCTCCTGCTGCACCATCTCTTTGAACTGTCCTTTGGCAGAGCATGTATCCTGCCACTGGCTCTGAAGGAAAACAAGGAAACCAGGCTCTAAATCTATGCATATCAGTTTGCAGTTTACAGCTACCTGCTGTGAAGGTCCTTCCCCACTCCCAACCTCAGACAGGGCTCAAGTTTCCTGCTGTCATTGTGTTATCATAAATATTCAGTGGAAAACACTGATAGTAAACATCCCTGGAAAAAGGAGCTCCTTGTTCCCTTAAATAAGGAGCTAAGGGACTGTGTAAGGGAACCTCTACCCCTCAGAAACCTGTCTCCAGTTTTCTCCTCTTATTTTCAGACAGATCCATTTCAACCACAGCTCCACATTTCTTCTACCTTTGCTTGTTCCAGGGTGTCAGAAGATAAAAAGCTTTGGTGCTTTGACACTATAGTCAACAGCAAAGTACAAGAGCACAATAGTAGTGAGGAGAATTCCATCAAACCTGCTTTGGAAGGATGAGATCAAACACAATGTGATAGTGCTAGTGTTGTACTAATGGAATAGAATGGTCATAGAGTGTTTAAGATAACTGGAAACACATATCAACAAGCTTTTTTAAAATGAGTAGTTGTACTGCCTATCAAATTGCAGTTGGGTTGTTACTATGGTGTCACTGCCAATGCATTGCCCAGCACCAGAATACCTGCAGTGGTTGGTGCAGTACAAACAAAGGGTGCAAAGACAGCCATTTCCCCAAACAATTT
Organism: Urocynchramus pylzowi; assembly: GCA_013397555.1. NCBI lineage: Eukaryota > Metazoa > Chordata > Aves > Passeriformes > Fringillidae > Urocynchramus > Urocynchramus pylzowi. Next base: position 1,749,272 of record VZRH01003617.1, read on the forward strand.
ACAACTAACACAGCAAACATAGCCCAGAAGTGGGTTATGCTGTAAAATGATGGAAATGAACGGCAACATGACACAAATAATGACTTAGGGAAGTTATCTTTGCTGGTTTTTGAGGCTCTCCTGGATGAAAGGACTGTGTCAAGAAAAGGGTGTTTTCTGAATGTGTGACTATAGAAGAGTTCCTCAGGAAATGTGACTAGAAAGTGACAAACAGAGAGCCCAGGAGACCTCAGCACCAGTGGGACATGTGCTGAATGACATGCTGAGGGGACTCTAGAAGGATTCTAGAGATGCAATTCAAGAGACAGCTTAAAAGATATTTGTCAATTGCACCAAGGAGATGCAATTGTGTCCATCCACACACAGCTTCATGAACCAATGTGAAGTCTGGAACCACTGCTGAATCCCATAAAAGCTGAGTTGTCATAGCTGGGACCCCTGTCCTCATGGCTAGAAAAACTGAGCATTCTAGGATGCCCATGGAAGCTCTCCAGTGGCCTAAATGCCATTTGGGATAACATTCTGATCCTCTTCATAGGGTTGTATCTTGGATCAGCTGGCCCAAATCCAGAGCAAACCCAAGGAGCTAAGCTAATTTTCTTTAGACAAAGCATCTTGTCAATTTTAGTTACAGGCATAAAGAGTTCAAATTTTAATTCCACAGAGAAGAGAATTAACATTTGTCTGGATAAAATCTTTTTATATGCTCCAGATCAGTAGGATTTGGAAGTGACACCACCACCACTTTCCAATTTCAGGCTGACAGCATAGCCCAGTATCATGTCAGAGGAAACAAGAATATGCTCAAAAAGAGTCCAAATCTATCGTGCAGAGGGAACTGCTGAAAATAAATGTTAAAACATCAGGCACATCTGGACCCAATCCATAAGCAAACTTTCCCTTGAATTTGAACTTGGATTCAAAGAATAGAGGGCGGGGAGGGAAGCTATAAAGCCTCCTGTGATGTGACAAGTGAGGGCTGTTTCATTAAGGTGATGCTGTGCTTTTAATTAGATAGTCATTTAATTTGGCTCTAAAGTGTCAAGTATAATTAATGTGACATTGGTAATCATTACTCCATGGTAATCTTGGGAGTAGAATTTTTTTTTTTCATTGTTCAAAGATCACACACTGCTCTGATGGAAATGGGATGATCCTTTTGCTACCAGTCTGGAAAATCTCTGGTTTCTGTGCTTGTGTCTTGCCCTGCTATCTTTTCTTCCTTTACTAAGGAAGGGATTTGCTATCAAAGGTTTTTCAAACTTCTGTGTTGCAATAGCCTGATTGCCACAGGAAAGCCAAGGATAGATAAAGGCAACCAAGTGTCTGACTTTCTGTCTACCTAGAGATGCAAACATTTGATTACAGGGGCTGAGGGGCATAACTTTAGCATGTTCACACACACACACACACACACACACACACACACACACACACACACACTGTGGCACCAGCAGGATGCAATATTGTCACTGTAGTGGATCACAGCTGTGCCCATTCCTGCATCGTCGTATTGTGGTTAAAAGGAGTTTTCACCAATGTTATTTATACTACACTTATCTTGAACATGAGTCTTTTCTTTCTTCTTCACAGAGGAAGTCAAATACTGGTTTTTTCCCTACTCTCTTGGAAAGACAGACATTCATGAATTCAGGCTTTGCTCCTTCATCTCTCTGTGCAGATGCCTCCAGATGTGTGACAAGATCTGACAGTTTGGTTTTTATCCAATATAATGTCCTCTGCCACCAAATTAAAATGTCATGACTGACCTGGAGACCATAAAACTCAGGTTTTGCTGTGGGATTTCTCCTGTCATTGTCTTCTAATTGCTTACCTTGGCGTGGCTGAGTGTGGAACAGTCATCAAGCTCTTCCCACAGAGGGGACTCCTGGGTGCACACTGTCGTGACTTTCACTGAGGTCCAAACCTCCTCAGAGAACCATGATTTGGGCTTTCTTCCTGAGATATTTGTTGTCCACCTTCTTAAGGATGTCACTGAATACGAGTTTCTCACTGTTCTTCCAGTGCTGCACTAACATAAACCCATGTTCAATAACGTGATGAATCACAGGGTTCGTGAGATTACGCAGCGTGGAGCAAGGCAATGGAAGGAACACAGACCTTCCTAAATGCCTTTTGAACACAAACAACTGTGCCTGGCAGGCAGACTCACACAGTGAGCCAAGGCTTGCTCTCCTGCCCAAGTCCCAGTGTTGTCTTTGCTCACCAGGCACCCCAAGGCCTGTGCCTCTTTGCACAGACTGAAAGGACATCAAGGGACTGAGCCCCAGGCTGCTGGCGAGCACAGCATTGCAGCGGCTGCTTGGGTAAGTCAGGCATTTCCTATTTTCTGTAGAGATTTGCTAAATCTAAACATTTTAAAACAAATACAAGAACTGAAGCCTCTTCTCCTCGTGGCACAACAGGATGCTCTTCCACTGTTTATCTTGGTTGAGCACAGGAAGTTGTGTTGTAGGGAAGCACTGGTGCAGATACAACTTGTTAGGGTGTTTGCCCAAAATGTCTGGAGAGGATTCAGAGTAATCTGCAGACATTCAGCCAGATAGATGTGTTCCTCAGGCCTGGTGTGAGTCATGGAGCACTGACCTGCTGGGGAAGGAAAGAGATTAAATAATTTACAGTAAAAGCCATTCTGGTCTTTGTAGCTACGTGCACATACAGACCTGCCTCATCTCAGAGCACCAGGAAGGACTCATGAGCTCTTCAAAAATTATGAGAGTTATGATTATGGCAGGCACTGAAGAGATTGTGGTTCTCCTCAAGGTTCAACAGGACTAAGTGTTTCCATTTGAGGCACAAGATTAGGACCAGAGGATGCTTCTGTTACTGCAGGCACAGGCACAGAAGCACGTTCCTCTGATTCAGGAGCAAATCGACTTAGTTATGGTAGCTGAGGCAGGCTATCCTCACCCAGAAAATGTGAATTATTGCCATCCAGCTTAACCCACAGTGGAAGGAGTTTCAGATAAATTACATTCTTTCACATTAGCCTTGGAGTGGGAGCACACACCCTGATGGTTACTACATCTCAGCTGACTCTTAAGCCTAAACAGGATTTAAGTGGAATACAAGTTGTCTGTAAATCTTCTAGCAAGCCTAAGACCCCAGATACCAGCTGTTGGGAGAAATGGTTACTCTCCACATGCTTATCAATGTATGCACTGTCACATGTGCCTGAGCTCCACCCAAGCTTATGCAAGGAACACAGATGCATGGCTCACACACAGCAGATCCAGAAACTTGCACCAGACCTACCCCTTCCTGATGCTGGTGCACCAGCACCTGAGGTAGATGAATGTTGCTGCTTTTCCCTTGTTCATCATTTTTGCTCAGAAACAAGAGCCTACTGGGCCAGCATCCATGCAGTTTAGTACTCTACCTCTGACTCAGCTCTGAGTGCTTGAAAGACCTAAAGTTGTGGTGAAGACAGAAGGAAGAAAAACCTACAGAGGTCTGATTTCTAATGTTTTTAAAGGGTACAATAAGTTCTGAAGCTCTAGGTTTCTAGGTTTCACAAAATCCTTTTTATCATTAATTATAACTGGATAGTCTGGACAGGAATATATATTTAAGTTCTGCCCAGTATCCAGAGACAAGAGAAGATGAAAAATAAGGAGGGACAAATGTTGAACAGATTTTTTTTTTTTTTTTAATCTCAACATTTTTGGCAGAAGCTTGAGGATAGTTTTAATTTTATCCCAATTAGCTCAGACTACCCTAGCTATGGAAAATTGGAAGCCAGCCAAGTTTTCAACACGTTAGCAATCTGGTAACTTCAATAAATAATTTTATTAATAGCTTTTGTGTCTGTGTGTGTGTAACATCTGGGCACATGTAAGTGTTAACAATCACTAATGTTTGCTTCTCTGCTGAAATAACTGAAACCATCTCAATGTGTCCAAGCAACCTTACCTCACTCTTCTATCCCCTTTCCAGTTCTGATACAAACAAGGTCATTATCATTGCCAACAACTCAGAAAAACAAATCAAAACAAAAATTTAGAAAATAGATTAAAAACCACCTCCCTTTCATAATTCAATGCCACAAGAATCTAAAATAAGCTCATAAATAAGTGTTTGAGGGATTGTTTTGTTCTGTTCAAACAACACAACGGTTTTGTGGTGCTTTACAGCTCTGTCTTGGTATCTTGTTTACCAGGAGATGGCTCTTTTCCTACTCATCAACTGGGCTAAGAATGGAAAGGAAATAATCCATATAAAAAAATAAGTGTCCTCTCAGCTGCCAAGTACTCTGAAGTTCATCTGGGTCCACCACCTGGACAGCTTGGCTGAGAGCTGTGTCCAAGGTCACGTCACTGAAGGTGTGTGGCCAGTAGTGATGCTTTAGAGAAGAAGTGGTGGTCCCTCTTGATGGCTAACTGTGGTGCAAGTTGGAGTAGAACCTTCCAACCAATCCTGTAAATTAAGAGTATCTTTAAATCAACATTTTCACTCCTTAAGAATCCATTAGAAATACTTACTTTTCAAGACTGAACATAAGGCACAAGAGAGGAATTACTTGCCTAATTAGATGTCCACTTTCAGAGACCAGTCCCCTTTATATTTAAGGGAAATAGCAGGAAGATAGTTCAAGGTAAAGCTTATGTGAGGGCTCTGAATTCCCACTTGTTAAAGCATTCATTTTTCATCAGACTATGCCTTTTATGCCTTAAGGAGATAGTCTGCACATCCCACAGGGGAACAATACTGTGGCTCTCATCATATATTTTCAAACTTCACTGAAACATGCTCTCTTTGGTGGCCTTGCCATAAAAGTGTTTTGACCTTATAAAAATTACCAGCATTAATTATATGACAATGTGTTTGTGCCTTCCTCATTTTTTTAACTTGCACTGGGACATCAGGAGAAGGAATTTATTCACAGGGATTTAATAGTATATTAAATTAGCTTTCCAGAAGTCCTAGTAATAGTAGAAGTCATAATAATCCCAGACAGTCTGATGGTGTCACAAGCACAATACTAATTCTCTGAGATATTGTGAGAAATGACCTTCATGTGGTGGCTTCTCACAACAGCATTTCTCAATGGAATGCTGACTCTCTTGGGACCACCATACACTCTGCAGAAAATGTATTTGGCTCTCTGCAGAAAAGGTACTTGGCTCTTTAATGTTAATTCAAATGCAGATTTGGCTGCACAGTCAAGGCAAATGTTGGAGTTTATTAATTTATTCCAACTGGCAAGGGATTGAGCACATTGCTACTGTTTGAACACAGTGCTCACCCTCATCACTCCAGGCTGTCCCACCTACATTCAGGATGCCATTTCATCAGACTCTCAAATGTCCTTTCCCTTATTTGTTAGATCCATGTCACTGTCTTCAATACTGGATGAACTGCCTCCCCAAAACAGGCTGAATGAAACATGCCTCTCTCTCTGTGATTTTAAACAAACTTCTGCTGGACACTTCTGGGCCCCTCTGCTTAGCAAGATGAAAGTAGGGAACAAAGTTTCTGTTTAGGAGTAAAGCACCACAGATAGCACAAATGCTTTCAGCTGATGGTTCAGTAGAGAAACTCTTTCACTGTGATGCCCTGCACATGATGCCCATCTCTGGTGGCTCACTAGCCCGGTTCTCTTAAGCTCACCTTCTCAGTGATTTCTTCCCACCAGGATATAAATAAACCTCTAAATTTGGTCTGGCCAAGTTCAGCAGTACTTTCCAGTGGTAGGAAGACACATGCAGAAGATGCTCAGCTTGCTGACACCTTTCAGACACACAGACTGCCATCATACAGTGAAGGATCTGTCTCTGAGGTATTACACAGATCTGGTACAGGGGCCCCAAACCCTTGCACTGCACCCCAGAGCAGGGGCAGAGCAGACTCTACTTCCTACCACTTATTTATGCAGAACAGACACAATTTTCCCAGCAGGAATGTTTGTGCAAATGGTCCATTTTACACATAAACTTAGTGGTTTGGGGCTCTCTCCATGCATCCACAGCTGAATATATGAACTATAGGTCTGTGAAGTTTTCAGTTTGTTTTGGGCTTCTTTAAGATGAAAACAAGATATACACAGTAATTGAGACATGACAGTGACAGCACCATTCCAAAATAAACAGCTTGGGAAAGAGCCTGTAGTCAATCACTGTGCCATAAACCACAGTCAAACAAAAGAGGAAGACTAAACAGCAGAAGAGTTTTCTTTCAAATTCTCCTTAGTTTTCTAGCAGTTTCCTTGCCTTGGGATCAGCCAGCCATGATTTTTACTTCTACTCACAAGCCCCCAGAAGCACCTTTGAGGAATTCCTGCAGGGAGGTGATGACATAGGTTCAGTCACCATCCAACTTACTGGGCTGTCTTCTCCTCCACAGCAGTTTACCAGCAACCCTGGCTTCCAGTACATTCCAAAAATAAAATTAGTATTTTATTATCAGTGTGAGAAGACGGTCCTCACCTTTGTCATCAGCAGCTTCTCCATTTCTTTTCTTTATTTATCTGTGTTTCAAGCACAGTGGGGGGATGTGTGGGTATTAATGATAATGATAATAAAAAAGTTGTTATGATTATTGTTATTGTTTTATTACATTGGTGGTGGGATGATGATGATGATGATGATGATTATTATATTATTATTATTATTATTATTATTTTATTATCATTATCATTTATCATTATCATTATTTCTAAATCCTTGCACAGGATTTAGAAAAAATAATAATTTGCTTCCATTCCCCCTGGCAAGAGGGCTCTAAGCTTGCACACAAATGGGTGGTGGGTGACCTGTGGCTCCAAAGCCTCCTAACCACAATATACTGTGTTCACAAACAAAGTTCACCGGATGTTCAGCATCCAGCTTGCAGGAAACTCTGCCAAGTCTGTGAGCACTAAATGCTGAACTAATAGTGAACTTTCATAGAGCAGGTCATATAATAAACTTCCATGAATTACAGTTATAAGCTGCTATAAATTGCTCTGCGGCAGGTTCCAAGCAATGTTTTTGCTGTTCTTTCACTAAAGCTGCAGTAAATCCTTAGAAAGAAGAACCAAAAAAGATGTAATCTACCTTCAAAACTTGCAGCCTTGTTGCACAGTTTCTAGCCCACCATCAGTCACGCAAGCAAGAAGTGGAGCCACTATTTGCAATACTGATCAAAGAAATTTTTGTTAATCCTGTACAGAAATTGGAACAAAACTTTGATTGTTTCTGAGTCTAGCTATTTCTCTGAAGAAAGGGGGAAAAAAATCAGGATTTTTTTTTTTCAAAATGCAAGGACCTTGGCTTTCGACAGCAGTTGTCCACCTCCAGCAGGAGTAAGGAGCTCACAACTGCTCTGAAAAGCAAGTCCAAAAAAGCAACAGACTTGTCTAACACCCAGTTATTTTACAAATCCAGCCGTGACATTCCTTGTGCCTTGGTTCTCCCACCCTTTGATCAACCCCAGACCCACAGGAAAGAGCAGCTTTAAAAATTAAGTGAATACAGACATAAGTTACTCTCTTTTCTTCTTCTTTTCTCTCCTTGCCTTTCCCTGCTTTCCTGTCCTAACAGACTCTTTCTGCCAGTGACCTCCATGGCTGTTTGCCACAGGGAGTGTGACACCCTCCATCTACCTTACTGGATATCTTCTCCTCCACAGCAGTTAACGTTGGCTTCCAGTACATTCCAGTAATAAAATCAGTATTTTTTTACCAGTTTCTTTCCCTGGGAAGGAGTTTTGTGTGCTGCAGGCTGATGGATGGGGTATCCTGCACTCTGCTTAAAATCCAGGAATGTGGTACAGGCCAGGAATGTGATACATGGGCATCAACAGACAAACCTGCCAATGAGGCAGCTTGGGAGGTTCAGCAGCCTGGGAAGTGACTAGCTTCTAATTATGATTCCCAAATTACTTTAGCCTTTTGTCCTGAACTACTCCATACAAAATCTTCACAGGCCAAAGCACATTAGGGTTAAGTATTGTGATGTGTATATTTGAGACACTGATGCCTTTTCCTGAACAAGTCATTAATGCACAGCCCCTCAAGGTGCTGAGTTCCCATGGTTTCCACTAATATCAACAGAATTTGAAGGAATTTGGTGCTTTCTGCAACATTCATGTTCAGGGTCCAACATCTGGAATAGATGTCCCATCCCAACTATGTGTGATATCTACAGCTCCTGATACTAAAAATATTCTTGGATAACCAAAAGGAGAAAATCTCAGCACAGCCAAAGGTCTGTTTATTGTTTTCCCCTAGAAAATTTGATTGTGTCTGCTGAAGCCCCTTACTTTTGTTTTCCCCTTTCCTTGGTGACATCCACTATCATCTATTATCTATCATTCACTCTGATTCTATTCATGGGACATCCTTCAGACACAAGTATGAGGCTAAGAAATTTTGTGAAAATACAATCACAATTTGTCGAGGAGGAAAGTTGATACTTGGGAGGAAGGAGAGAGGACAGAATGTGTTCAGTCAGAAGATCCCACAGGGACTAAGAGGAGAGTCCCTTTGAGGAACTCCATCCTGTCTTGTGTCTTTTCCAGGCAATTAGTTTTTCAAGAGCTGAAGAGGTAAAAGGTAATGAAACAGGTAAAAGGTAATGAAGGTCATGAAAGGTCACAAAAGACCAAAATCCTTTATTTACCTCCTGCAACAGGGCAAGATTTCTCCCCAACAACCAGGCCACAGGCTCCAACCTTCTCCCATGGGAATCACCTCTACAGAAGAAGAGATGTGTGACTCCCTGCCTGCCAGCTCTTCCCTCTGTGAAATGAAGAATTGGATGTACCAGTCCATGAGGTCCCAACAAGCATTAGCAAACCCCTTCCATGCTGACCTACCAACAGGAATCACAAGAACTAACTCATCCTTTATTCACATTACACACAGAACAACTGGCATTTTCCAGGCTGTAAGACAAATGCATTCTTAGAAATTCCATACACAAAGTATTTAGGCATTAGAATATGAATGGAAATATAACTCTCTTCTTATTTATTTCTGGGACAGTTGGTAGAAAACCTGCAGTGTTCTTCAGCTGATCTGGAGAAATGCAAGAGTAGCTCATGCAATCATTACAGAGCAATTTGTGGGTGTTAAATTGCTAGGAAAAAAAATAATAAATTGCTAGGAAAGTGTGGAAGAGTACTTTGAAAGAGATAAGTTCCTCATTTCAATATCTCTGCAGTAAAGGCATGGGCAGAGGCCATGGCTATGAATGTGATTTCTCCATGGGAAGAGCTGGATCCAGCACTTAGCTCAGGTCTTGGGAAGCAGCAAACACAGGTGCAGGAAGGCACAAGGACTGAACATCAGTCATGCCTGTGGCTATGGGCTCTTAGGAGATCTCAGCACCACCACAGGACTGCAGGTGGAGAGGAGCAAAGAGCTGGGCTGTGAGTGTGGTAAGCAGTGGCATCTTTGCTAACAGGGTCAGAGGTAACACTTCACATACATCTTTTTATAGGCCTCACACAGGCACAGGCCTGTTCCAGAACTCACTGAAATCACTGGGACCCTCTCCACTGACATCAACAAGCTCCAGATCTGGCCCAAAAGAGCTGCAGCAAGACTGCAGCCATATGGGATTATTTCTGAGTCACAGTAGTAAGAGCTATAACGAAAATATGTTGGCTGGTTTGAGTTGGTAAACATTCCAGTCTTGGCAGGTTCAGCAAGAGACCAGATTCTAAGCTAAACTCTCATCCTCAGAGGTGGCTGCTTGGGGTGAAGACCCTGGAGAGGGCAGTGTGGGCAGGCCAGCATTGCTACTGCCTGTTTTCTACCTGTCCTGTGGACACACAGAGCTCTCCACATCTGGCAGCCTGAAAGCTACAAATTCCCTGTGTCCAAAGAAACCCATGGGAAAGGACATACTGAGCTAGATAAATTACAGTTATGAAATACAAGTATTTAATTAAATCTTGTCTGGCTGTATTTTGTACCCTTCCAANAAAAGTCCAACTTCAAAACTAATCTGGAACTGACTGCCTATGTTATAATTTACTAGAAACTCCGTTGTCATCACTTCAGTTCATAGAAAGGAAAAATAAGAATAGCAACAGCTTTCATCAGTCCCCATTTAAAAAACAAAAAATGCTGCATTTTAAAGAAAAAAAAATTAAATACAGTGATGTAGCCAAGTCCAAGTTTGTGGTAACTGTTGCAGGGAGGTCGGGCAGGTCAGCCAAGGTGGAGGAAGGTGGGTCAGGTTAGCAGAGGGCAGACAGGTTCCTGGTGTCCTCCTACTGCCTGGCCTGGCAGCCCTGGAACCCCTCCTGAGCCTGCCTTTGCTGATGAACTGCTCTGGCTCCAGCTGAGACAGGGCATCTCCTGACTCTCTGCCAGCAGCTGCATGTCTGCATGAAGGTGCATAAAACAGAGACTGAAGACAAGAAAAATGTGTGGGCCAGTTGCAGGGTCATACCATGACAAGGTGCTCTTTGAGATGTGATTTCTCTGTGACCACTGCCCTTGCAGCAAATGCCTTTTGGGATCCTGACTGCTCCACATCCAGATTCAAGACTGAAAGGTAACTCCTCTACTCTCCCATCCATCCCATCTAGGAATCATAGAAGTACAGAACAATTTGTCTTGGAAAGGGCCTTTTAAAATTCATCTAGTCCAACCACCCCACTATGGGCTGGAGCACCTCCCACTGGACCAATTTGCTCTAAGTCCCATCCAACCTCACCTTGAACACTTTCAGGAATGAGGCATCCACAGCTTCTCTGGGTAACCTCTTCCAGTGTTTTACACCCTTATTGTAAAAAAAATTCTTCCTTTTAGCTAACATAGATCAACCCTCCTTCAGTTTAAAACCATTACCTCATGTCCATGTAAAAAGTTTATTTACATTTCATATCTTCCTCTTAGCAGCCATTTGTTCAGGACACACAAGAACAGCACCAAGGCTTGTGAATGGAAGTTATAATATATTTCAATAATAAGAATGGTGTCAAGGGCAAAACAGCCCTATGGCTGTTTTACAAAGTAGTTTATAAAATCTGCACTGCCCAGCAGATTTTCCTAAGCGTCAGACTGACTGCTGAGGGGAAATAGAGGCAGGGCAGCAGGGCTGGTGGCTGTACTTGCTGTGAAAGGGCAGCTCCATCCCAGGTAACTTTCTTGGAGTGGCTCTCTGGACATTTTCTGTCTGATTTTAGCCAGCTGGTGAACTGCTAAAGGGAAATGTCAGCACACACCATTCCCCCACCAACACTCTGCTCAGACTGGGCTGTGTCAGAAAACCTTGCTCACATCTTCCTGCTGAAATGCCATCTTGTTTTCAGTCCTTTATGGATGGCCAGAGTTTATGCAGGCTTTGCTTCCTTTCAGAAGCACTGTCATGCAACAATGCATAGTCCCTGTTTCACGTGTGTGTGGTCACTAGATTGGTCAATAGATTGTTTATCCAAACCAAATGGTTCACATGTAACAGGATATTCTTCAGTCCCTTGCATGCAAAAATAGCAGTACAGGTCATGCTGCTTTTACTGTTTCTTTTCTTCTCTGCAAATAGCAGTGACACTGAGAAGAGCAGAATGGTAATTTTCACAGATTTCATCTGCATGGGGAGAATGTATTCCCTGTGATGGATACCTAATCCTGAATATTTTACTAACCACTTTTCCAAAGGCTACCATTTAACACATCACAATTTACAAAATAGGTATAGATTGTTATGGCAATGCTGCTCCTTTCCTGCGCAAGGCTGCATGTGTGAGGAACTAGGAGTTTAACTAGATCCTGAGATTTTTGAAGTGCTTTTACAATATGGAAGCTGTGTCCCAGCATTCTGACTTTTTTACAAAATATGTAATTTTGGGGTCCTACACAAAAACTTTCAGTAAAGATTACTTCTGATTAAAAAAACCCATCTGTATCCAATTGGAAAAAAATACCCACTCTGAAAATTCAAAACAAGGTTAGGCCTCTTGTTTAAAACACCATATAGATATGATAGCAGAAAGCTTGTGATGCAAGAAGGTGGTACTCTAAGAGAAGTAAATAGATAAGAAAGAAGCACCAGGACCATCCTCTCATAAAGATCAAAGATACAACAGGGTCAGTTGACTCTCATAGGGGCACTCTGGAGAGAGAAGTGCTAAACCTCAGTCTCCAAGGCCAGTGCATTAACCACAAGACAATCCTTCCACACTAAAAGAAGGATTATTTTTTACTATTGGAAGCTGTTCTTTTTATCCTATTGGTGTTTAAGAAATGAATGTTTTGTTAACCATTAATTTTGGATGAGTTTGCCATCTGAAATCTTATAGCATTTACAGTAGTTTCTGGAGATTTCCCTTGTTGGACCATTCATACAAATAGATATATCTTATTCTTTCCTTGGCTTCTTTCTGTGTTTGTTTTGGCTACCAGCACACTTACAAGAAGAATAAGGGAAACCTTTCCAAAAAATTAGCACACTTAGTTATGAGAGAGTTGAAAACTTATCATGCCTTTGCAAAGCGTGAGTGACAGAGAGAATTCCTTTGTTAATTATTTTTCCTAGGCCCAGAGGAAGCAAAATATTTGAGAGAAAAAACCCAAATCTTTTTACCACATCCAAAATATGGTGAATTTGAAACAGGAGAGGGCTGCACACACTGGTGTAAAGTGCCAGCCTCGTGGGCAGCACCGAAACTCATTCAACACTTGAAAAAAATATTTTCTTTATTTGGAGGCCAAGCACAACAGCAATGAGTTTCCCCACAGACACACACATTTACTTTGCTTTCATCTGACAAACACAGGTCAGTGAATTTGCATCCAAACTATTTTTTTTTAGGAGAGTCAGTACTTCTTTTTACTTTGCTTATGGCAAAACACATGAAAATATCCAGTGGAGGAAAGGTCTAAACAAGTCCAAAGTTCTACTTAAAGCAAAAGTATTGATTTGTAGCCTGTATAGGTGTCACATTGGATATTTCATTTATTAATTGTCTCTATGAAGAACACTGTTGGAAGCTGAACTGGGATCTTATTTAGAAGACCTATTTCACTTATTTTCCATTGGATACTTGTTTTGTTAACCCAGATGTCCCACCAGAATTCTTGGGGTGCCTGACTCCATCACTTGTCTCCAAGTCACCAACAAGCACCAGCTGCTGTAGCTGGCTCATGGACACATCTCCTTTGCAACCCTGAAGGCTGAAAATGAGAACTGAATGGGATCTGCCCCACAAAACTTCCAGCTGCCTTCTCAGATATTTCATTAAATACTCTGGTCCAAAGCTGTGTTTTGTTGGGAACAGTCTGGGTCAATTTTGGGGACTTTGGGTTGACTTAGCCTCTTGAGATGAGGTTGCAATGAAAGAATCTTGAATCATGGGTACATACAGAGTGACCCTCACCATGAGATGTCCTCTTGCCCATGGTGCCTACCAATGTCCCAGAGTGCCTTATACCTGCTGCAGGAGCTGGGCCATAGAAAACCTTCTTCTTCTCTTTATCCTGACAGCTGAGCTTTAGTTTAGCAGGACAAATCAGCCACAGTTCTACACAGCCTGTAGGGAATGCTCTTGGTTCATCTCCCTTCTGCATCCAGAAGGTTTCAGAGGCATCACAGCTGGATAAGTGCAGACAAAGGTTTAAGATTCTTCAGGCATCTCCTCTGAAATGCCCCAACACTCACACACCTCCTTGCATAGCTTGTGGCCTTGGTGTACTGTCCCTAAGCACAGCAAATCTGGCCTTGAAATGAACTTCCAGGAAGCCCTCAAACAATATTGAAGACAAAAACACCCGGTGCTTGTGGTCTAGTGTTTACCAAGGGTTTGCCCTTGAGTCCTTGATCTATTCCCACAATGGCTGAGTTTTCCATGTGGTCACCTACCCAAGTTTTATACAACTCCAAAGCTGCTTTGCTCCTTGGCACAAGCAAGATGAGATGGGTTCATCCTGGGATGGAAAAGTGACAAAACTGAGCTGTTTTCAGCCAGTGGAAATCTCACCATCCTCCTCACATGCAAAGTGGGCTTGGAGCATCCCTTCCTCCCTTCAGGTTTGGGTTTAGGACTGCAAGCCCAACACCAGGGAGTCAGGTTAGATGGAAGTAAATGCTCCATAAGACATTAATCATCCTTTTTTTTTTTATTTTAATTTTTGATCTATGAGAAGCCAGTCATAACTTTCTGCATACTCTAACTATGAAAGTTATCACTGCATTGTTCCCACCAGAAACAGACTCCTTTACTAGTACTTTTAATTAATTTCAGGATCTTTAAATCAAGTCCATATGAATGGTATGTAGAATCTGATCCTCAAATACCCATGTGTATTAATTAACTTCTTATTTTAATAAAAAGAATCCTCATTTAAGCTACGGGAAATTGCAGTGTGTGCATGTATGTCATCCTTGCATCCACGCTGCTTTTTTTGGATATGTTTACCTTGTACACACACTCATCCAAAATTAAGTTAATGGTCCCAGTCTGCCCCTCAGGACTCTGCAGATGGCAGAGCCCAGTCATAAACAGTTTCTCTGAGAAAGTAATAGAAATCTCTTGAAAAGGAGGAAGGATAGAAATATAATTAGGGTAAATATTATTATTCTGTGTTGCAGAAGGAGAATAATGGAACAAAAGCAGAAATACCTCCATTACAGGTTCTTTTCAGGTTACTGCCTGCAGCCTGTGGATCTTCTGCCAGTTCCTTCCTAGATACTTAATCTCCACACTGGTTTATCCCATAGAAAGAAAGGTGCAAAAAAGAAAATAAATGCTGTAATACAGAGGAAATTCCTACAGCAGAAACACTAGTGAGATGACAACTGCTCTTATCAGCACATCATTTGGTTTTAGATTGTCCAGCTTTTCAAAAAGGGTTAGGGGGGAATTTCCCACCTCATCATGATAATTATAAAGTTTAAATAAATATTTCTCTAAAAAATGTGCACACAGAAAACATTTCTTTCGCAGTCCTGAGCTGGTTTTTGTTTGTTTGTTTGTTTGTTTGTTTGGGGTATTTTTTGGTCACGAATGTGAGTCTTCAAGATCCCTGAAGCACTACGTAAATCTGTTGCTAAACAGATCAAGAGACCTGTCTGCTTTGATGTGCACAGTAATGCCTAGAGAAAAAAAATAGAAGGCAACTGGATTTGACTTCTTTACTGTGGCACCCTCATACAGAGTCCAGCCAATTTAGTCTTTGTTTCATTTTGGAAGCAGGTTCTTCACAAGCAGCTCAAAGGCGGGTCCAGCTTTGAGGGAGGTCAATAGTTTACAAAATCGCAAATGATGTTTTTTCTTTAAGTATGTTTTATTCTTCAATTTATGAATCAAAGTCCTGGTGTTTGCAATGTGGTGGTTAACCTCTATCACCCGCCTTTATGATTGTGAATTCTATGCTGGACCATGAATCCATCATGTTTTATTGAGAAGGAGACAGTCTTGCATTTTAAAATGTGCAACAATGATCTTTGACTTGTCCTTTTGATTTGGGTCAGCTAGCAAAACTGGAGGAATGTTTATGATTAAGGGAACTTATAAATCAGAGAGAAAGGAGACAAATTCGTTAGTTATTGGTTATGGCAACTCTGAACTTTTGAAGTTGGTTTTTTTGATTTCTTTTCTTTTAAGTAGTCAAATAAGATCTATAAGGGTGTCTAAATAAAAAAGACATTTTACATTGTAGATTCATTGATATAAACTCCATATCTGAATTAGCTACATCAACTTCAGCTTACATTTATCTTCAGGAGATAGCCTAGTCTTGGCTTGTTTGTTTCTGCACTTATCTCAAGCATCTCTCTTGTATTTGAGCTCTTCTACAGAACATAAACAGAAATAATAAACTACAGAGTGAGCATATAAATCTCCCCTCCCTGTGGAAAAGTCCTCAGCAACTCCTGTACTATGCAGCCTTTAAATTTTCCAATAAGTTTTGTTTGGCTAAAACAACTCTTTCAGAAAGTCATCCAGCTTTAATTTAAGACATTGAGAAATGAAAGGATCTATCAATCTTTCCATGGTTCACTGGAATGGTTAATCAACCTCACAGTTAGAATGTGCCTTATTTCCAGTTTAAAATTGCCTTATTCTAGCTTCCTGCCCCAAACAGGCAGCACACTCTTCCTGAAGAAAAACAATTAATTACAGACTACGGTAAAATCCTCTTTCAACTTTTCTGATAAATTGAAATAAGGAACTTGAGTTCACTGAGGGGCTCACTGCACAGCATTTCCTGCAATCATCAAATCATTTAGGTTTTGGGCTTTTGTTTGTTGGTTGGTTGGTTTGTATTGGGTATTTTTCTCTGCACCTGCTCCAGTGTTCAAGGAAGATTTTGAAAGAGCACTCACCAGAGCTGGATGAATTTCTCTTCCAGGCTGGGATGGAAATGTAGCACTCCCTAGTGCCATGTGGAGGTTGGGTTATTTTCCAGCATCACTGCCTCCTCCTATTTCCCACGCCATGCACAACAGTGGGTGCCATCCTCTACAAATATTGATATTGGGTCTCTGCTTTCACTGACATGGATTTTCCTTAATCTGTTTCATGAATAATCCCAGCTCTCCACCTTTCCTTGGCATTTGCAAGAAGTAGTCTCGACAAATAGCAAATAAATGACTTTAACATAACCTGTTTCCCTCTTTTTTTAAGCACCGCTCTGGCACAACACTTTGAAAACCTTAGAGATGGGACAGTCTTTGCTGTTCTACTGTGCTGTTTTCTGCAAACAGCATTTGCTCTTTCTGCAGCACTTAGGAGCCTCAGCCAAGCATCAGAGCTCCATCTTCTTTCTTCGGGTTGGTGCAGATTTTTGAGATGGAAACAGGGGCTAAGGAGATGGAGTCTGTAGTGTAAGCTCTTTCCTGATTCAAGGCCACTTCATTGCAGTACCAGGAAAAGGAAAAGTTAACTTTGTTTGCTGTTTCCAAAGATTTTTCATAGCAGCAGACACTTCATATGCAGCCACTCAGACTGCCAAGGTGGGATGAATCCCTCATCTCATCAACTTTGGGTGTCTTTGTGGTAGATGCCAACAACTGAGCTAGACCCTGTACAAGCTGTCTGTGTAGTCAGTGGACAGAGAGGCATTTTTAGGGTGCTGTTCATATAGCTGCTATTGAACATTTCAGGATAATCTGAATCACACCTCCTAAGAGATTCTTTATCTCTGTTAGCTATGAAGAATATTTCTGGACATTAATTCACATAAACCCCTCCACAGTCAGGCAAGATCAAGTCTGCAAAATTCAACGGCCCCTGATGAGCAAATAATTTAGAATAATTTTCTATTTGCACTCAGAAATAATGTATTTATTAGGCAAATTGTTTAAATACATTATTAGCAGAGATATCAGTCTGATTTCTTTGTCAGTGGTAGCAGCAGGGAGAGAAAAAGGAAGAAGAAACTTTCAGACTTGTGCTGTATCCAAACACAGGAGTTCCCCTTTCTATCTTGGACATGTCTTAGCAGAGTATCATGTTTTAGGGCTTACACAGACTCAGGTATTGGACATATGTTACAGCTTTGTAAAGGGTAATTTGATACGGTGTCAGCCCTGTGTTATCATTCGCCTCACTGGCATGTTAAGCCTCATTCATGTAGAGCTATTGAGGAGAGAGACAAAATCAATATAGCTGTACAGTGATGAAGATGCCAAGCCAGAAACTGTGAGCCACTGACATCTGCCTTACAGGGAACTATTACAGCAAAATGTGTGCCCAGATATTTGGAATATTCAAAGAAAATTGGACATGATGCCTAATAAAACCACAATTAGGAGCAAAAAACCTACTTCTATTATCATGGTTTTTATGTTCCTCAGCTGAATACAGAAATCAGAAGTGTATCCAGCCCTTGCTGTCTGGAGTGAAATCTGCTGGCTCTGGTTTTACTGTAAAGTCCCTCCCCCTGTCTGGGTACAACAAGGTTGAGATTGTGGGGAGGTCAATGGCCAGGGGAAGACAGAAGTGGATTTTCCATCCAACTGCTCCCTGGCAAGGACTTTTGACACAGTGTGGGCTGGAAGTTGCACTGTACCCACTCTGTGAAAGTCTGGATGATAAACAACCTGTGAAAGATGCCCTAGGGCATTCAGGACATCTGAAAAAGCCCAGCAGATATGGCACAGAGATATGTCCTATTAATTATGTCTCTGTCCCATACATGAAAACATATGCAACCATAAAATCCAAATCCCTGACCAAATCCAGCTTACCCTTCTCATATACTTCCAATACTTGAATGATGTGAGGACACTCAGAGTCTGGAAACCAAGGTTCTGTTCTTGCCCTTGCCTCAAATTCCTTCCTTCTCTGAACAGTGCCCTAATTGCCAGCTTCAAGCTAACTTGAATGGGAAGCAGCATCCTTTTATCCAGTAGGAGTTCTGCCATTATGTACAGAAATGAAAGATTTCTGTGAACATGTGGGAATGAGTAAACATGACATTATAACCTAAGGGCTCTATGTGGGAGAGCAAGACCGTGATGTTGACATTGCTCAAAAGATCATTTCTGCGTTTTGTGGAATGTAATGTAAAATACTTGAACACAACACCAAGTGAGTCTTGGAACACTCACCCCACTGGTCAGAGTCAGGCTCATCCATGTTCTCTCTGGTCTCATAAATCTTTTGCTTCTTCCAATAACTCCCCAAGTTAAGCATTCATCTCTTCTCCCCCCCTGAAAAAGTTACCTCGGTGCTGTGGAGAGGATTCAAACACTGTGAGGAGGACTCTGAAGTGAATGCCACCCTGTCCCATGATGTTCTGAGAGAAAAGATGAGTATTTTCTTAGTTCTTGAAAGAAAGGACACAGAAGACCCTTTGGGGGAGGATTCAAGGCTGTGTCTTCCAGAGGACAGATAGAACCTTCCTGGGATCCTGGACCCAGGCATAAACCCTACAGAACAGTGAGGCTTAAGGTGCATTTCTAACTTTATTATTTTCTGGGGATAATGGAGAATCTCTGCCTGGAGAACATGGGTCACAGGCAAGGGCTAAGATTCCTTCACTCTGGAGTACTGGGCTTAGAATGGTGCCAGTGTCCCTCTGCACCCAGATTTGGACTTCAGGAGCAAAAGCAATAGTCTGTTCTAAATGCTGCTAATAGGGACCATTACTATTCCCACAAATTAGCTTTGCCTTTTTTTCCTTGCCAAGCTCAAGGAGCCTTTTGGTACAGACAGCTCTGTCACACTGTACAAAACATTCTTTTATCAGAAAAGAACCCCAGTGTCATTCTTTCCATTGCAAACTCCTTCCTCCCTTTAACCCATCCCTGAAAATAAGCTTCTTACTAGTAATAAAGTGCAAATTTGATGTGAAAAGTTATTTCTTCTTTTATTCTGCATGGGGGAAAAACCCAAATAATATGGCAAATACACCAGATAATATGGCAAATTTTTCAGGGGAGCCAATGGAAAAACCTGTTCTAGTGAGAATTTTAATAATAATAAAATAATAAAAACAATAGTAATAGCAATAGTAATAGTAATAGTAATAGTAATAGACAGTTCTCTTAAATCTCTTTTAAAAAGATTGCCCAATATTAGGGTAAATGAATCAAACTACATTCCAGGGCTGTTTGAGGGGTACTCTTAACATTCTTTTTTCCTCAGGAAGGGGTTGATTATGGCATCTTTCCAGTCTCAGTGCTAGACATGAAGAAGTTTCCCTGTGTGCCACATGTAGAAGAAAATACTTGATAGCTTCAAGACAGTTCTCAGCTCATGCCAGAAAGCAAGTTTCCCCAGTCAGGAATTAGGGAGACACAAGGTTCATGTAAAACCTCTTCTGGCCTGCCTTTCCTTAAAAGAAACAAAAAACAAATAAACAAACAAACAAAACAGGAAAGAAAACCAAAAAAAGAAAAACCACCACCAACAAAAAAACCCCAACAAGTAACCCCAGTTTTCACAGACAATTTATTTTTCACAGCCATAAATTTATTTATGTTTTATCTCAGCCATAAACTTTGAGATACATGGGGTTTTTCAAATCAAATTAATCTAACAAGGATTATATCAGCTCTGATGCTTTGCTGACAAAATCAAGTACAGTTACAAGCCAAAGTCTTGGTCCAGATGTAGAGCACATGAAAGTTTAAATATATCTGAAACTCTTGGGAAATCGAGACTGTCCTTAAGACTGGCTGGACTGCAGCTCTTCTATTTCTCTGCAGCAAAAAACTAAAATACCAGCCATGAGATAGTTTTTCCACCTTTAAACTGTGCTTGGAACAAAGGTGTTGTTTCACTCTTGTGTACAAAAGGGAAAAGTTGCTGCAGAGAAAGACTCCAGGACAGCTTTCAGCAGGAGGATGGCTTTCCACTGCACACACAAAACCAAGAGTATTTCACACAGATAAAATGAGCAGAATAGTGAAATTAGTACTCACAAAACCAATCAACTCTTCAGCAGTTTTTAAATTTGAAACAAATGCATGCATTATTTGAGAGGAACTGAAAGAAAAGAAATGGATAAAAAGTTCTCCCTTGAAATAATGAACAACAAGTAGTTATTTGTCAATAAATAAAGTTTCTTTTTCAGCAGAGAGAATATCCAGGAGGCAGCATTTAGCCTGTTTTGTCTCAGGCACCTTCAAAGTCTGTAGAGTAATCCTAAAAACCAGTTGGTAGACCAGGGCAAAGTGACAGCCTTTGGGGAACCAGTTGATATTATTGTATGCTCTATTTCATGGTTTAGAATTAATTGCAATTGGGGGATGGAAAAAAAATACTGAAGCCTAAAGTGGTTTTGCAAATTCATAAGGAAGTATTTTTCTTTGAATAATAGTGTTATTATAAAGTTATGATCTTTCTCTTTTTTAAATGAACCCTTTCTTTTCTTTCTAATTTCTGGTACTTGTGGCCAGGGGCTGTCTGGTGCTCTCATCTTGTGGGGAGTTGCTGGCTGGAAGCAGCATCATTTCTGTAATTACCTCTTTCACTGAAATAGTTCTGAGCACTCCAGAAATGCCTTCAAGTATTTGATCATCTGCATCAAAAGTTGGAGGGACAGCTAATGGCTGATGGTTGTTCCTAAATGTTGGAAAAAACTAAGCTCGTTTGAAAACTTCTTTTTAAACATCTCAGCATGTCTCACATTTCCAAAACCAAGTGAGTTTGCTCTCTTGCCTGTGCATAACACAGAATGGTGCTGAGCTTTACTGCTTTGTAAATACTGATGATGAACCTCAGAAAAAGTCAGGCAAAGGTTTCCACTCTCTACTTTCCACCATAAAATGTTCCCTGTGGAGATTTCTCAAACTTTTTTATATTTGAGTGAATCTCTCCAGCATTCTCCAGGGTGAACAGTTAATTCCCTCCCAGCTGTCTAAAAGTGAGGGAACCAGCCAACATCAGGGCTTCCCTCACAGTCCCAGGAAGGGATGAGTAGCCCCAGAAGGAGATTCAGGAGCCCTGAGATGAGTGTCCAAGGCAGGTGGGTGTTTCCCCTGTGGAGGTCCTTTGGCAGCACAGGGCCCTGTGTCCCATCCAACACTCATCCCTCATTCAGGTCCAAAATAAGAATTAGCTTAACTCATCTGAGGCAAAACAAGGAGTTTAGGATGACAAATTCTTAGGTTTGTGTTGGCAATGGAGTGTCAAGGAAGACGGACAAAAATCCAAACTTTGCCTTTACAAGCTGTAGTTCCCAAAGAGAGACTGGATTGAATCATCTACATTATTGGGGTGTTATCTATGGCAAGGGTTGCATCCACAATTTTTATTCTTAAAACCTTCTTCTTTGGCCTCATTACTACAGACAGTGGCCAAAATTCAAGATTAGTAACCTTACTATGGGCTTCAACAGAACCAATACTTAATTTTCTTTTTCTTTTCACACTGAGCTGCATCCCAATCTGATTTCTGGCAAAAATACATTTCAAAGGAATTGTTTGTTCTGTGTCCCCCTGGATCACACACACACAGAGCCCAGCTCTGCCCCACATTCCCTGGGATAAGCCCAAGGACAAGGCAGGTCTTATGGCAGCACTGGAATGACCCATGTGCAGCTTGGCCAGGGGTGGGCATCAGGCACATCAGCTGGATGCTGTCAAAGAAACCAGAGGCTGGATCTTATAGAATTGTTTAGGTTGGAAAAGACCTCTAAGATCACCAAGTCCAACTGCCCAGCCAGCACTGCCACGTCCATCACTAAACTGTGTCCCTAGGAGACACAAATTCTGATTTCTCTTTCCTTCCCACATGCTGATTTTGATGAAGCCTGTAGAAAAACAATTATGTTTGATACTCCCATCCTTCCATCAGATTTGGTAGAAATAAGTTTGAGTTACTGAAAAGGCTAAACCAACAAGCAGGTACCAGCAGACACAATTCACACCTCCCTACAAAACCACACTACATGGACATATTTGTCATTTACTGAACGCCAGAAAAGAGCTGAGCCCTGCAAAACAGAGAGAAGAAACCACAGCAACCACCACAGAGCTTCACACTTCTTTCTGGACTGCTCAGAGCAGCCACTTCCCAGGGATGATTCAGGGGCTCAGGTCAGACCAGCACAGAGCACAGCAGCAGAGGCAGGAGGATCATGTGGTAAAAATGAAAAAAACTAAAGATTCAAAGTCTTTCAGCTTGGTCATTGGACCAATAGGAAATTTTCCAATAGGAAAACCTAGCTCTTTTTTCTGTCATGAGTAGATATAAATTGGAGAAGTGCTTAATATTAACAATAACATTAATTCTTTGCTGAAGTGGTGACCCTGTAAGCTTGGATTGTGGACACTGATGGGAGGAGCTGAGGGACACTTCTGTTTTGTCCTAAGCAAATTTTCCCATCATTAGTAATGGATGCAGAAGAGCTGACAGGTATCCTGGATATTTTGTCCTATTTTTTCAGACATGATGCTTGAAATAAACCCTGTTATAAACGGGAGCTTATTCTTCTCTAGGAAAAGTAGATTCTGTTTGCCTAGGTATTCCCTGAAGTAGTACCCAGTGTAGGGCTATTTTCCATCTCTGTTTATTAAGGTCAGCCATGAAAAGGCAGCAGAAAAGAGTCTTCTTCTGGCCACCTCCCAGCTCTACATAGCACATCAAATGGGTGTTCACAAGAAAAAATGTATTTCCTAATTACAGGCTTACTGGGGTCAAAACCAAGAAATAAATATTTTGACAGATTTAACCAGTGATTCTTCATCCCTTTGGTCCTTGTCTAAAGCAAAGACCACCCTCTTATGAAGCTTGAAAGCTCTTGTTTTCCCTGGTGTTAGGAAACACTGAGACATTCCCATGCACGGCATTTTTTGTATCTCAGTTGTCTGAGCTGCTGATCAATTCTGTCCCTCTGCTGCTCTTGCTCCTTTAAGAGCCCTTGTCCTTGGAAGTCAAATTCATGAAGCTTAATTCATGTTCTCCCCAGTCTAAAGTGGTGATACACCAATTAACCAAGCAGCACTAATTGGGAGACGGTGCCAAGGCACTCAAAGGAGAACTGGGGAAGTACATGCCATGAATCAAGACTGTGCTTTCATTCTTTGAGTTGCTGCTAGCTAGAATCAAAAAACCAAAGCAAAAAATCAGGGAAGGGTATTCCAGAGGTTAATGGAAAAGGCACATTTCTCTTTTTACTTGAGAGGCTTAGTTGTTTTTTTTTTAAATAACAATAATAATATACATTTAATATTTTGCATGAAATTACATAAATTCCAGAGGGGTGTGCTTTGCTTCTCCTATAATCTGGTTATCACTACACCTTTAAACAAGAAACAACTCGGACTAGATTGCCCTGAAGCTGAATCATAATTGATTTTTTAACACCTTACAACATTTTTTAACACCCAACATTTTAAAAGGAGACATCTATAAATGCCATTTGAAATTCCACTGTCCATCAGTGAAATTGAGGTAAGCACCTTTAATCCATCTACTCAAAAAACATTTCTTTCAGTCATGTCTAGGAGGAAAAAGTAAATGTAACTCAAGACCTTGACCTTCTAGAGAAGAATCTACTTTGATTCTCCCCAGATAAACTTTTGCAGAGATTTTTTTGCATGAAAAAAAAAAATCTTTATTTCTTTATCTTGCCTTGCCATGCTTTGCCTGTTGAAGCAGAACATTCTTCTCCTGTGGCAGCAAAATTTGCCATTGGAATTTGGATGTATGTTTCCAAGCAAACTGAACTTTTGATGCCACTGAATGTAAAATCTCCTCAGCCTGAGTTCTGAAGCTCCAACACTGTCTGGTTTGGAGAGTCTGAGCATGTGGCTAGGCTGTAGAGGAATTAAACCAGGGTGAATCCCTGCTTAATTTTCAGAGACTCCAGCTTCAAATGCCTCAATACAGGGTTTGAGCAAACTAGCCAGACAACTTGCCTTCTGGCCCTGACCTAAAGGCTGAAGAAAATCAAAAAAGCACAAAAAAAATCATTTGACTCCTGAGATGGCCAAAATGATGGTATTTTTGTAAAATCAGCTTGTGCCATTATCGTCCTGATCTCTTGATCTACATATAAGAGGTTTTAACTACATCAATCCCAACTTCTGCAACTTTGAATGGTAATTCATATGAAGGCTATTTTGGGAACCCTCAAAATCTCACCCAGGAAATGAGGGATTCCATTTTATAGACTGGATTTCCCTTCATTGAAAGGGATCTCTCCCATTAAAAAAGGATGCACTGCTTAAGAAACATTTAGAGAACTGGTCCCTCAGTGCTGTTGGAGGCAACAGCTGAGAATTGTGAGCAGCAACAAAAAGGGCATGAACCAACATTGAAGCAGCCCTCTGACATCCTCAAATTAGAGGCAGTGGTGAGGACACAGCAAGCTGCTAATTGTGAGATGGTGTTGTTTAAATGCCCTGATAGCCCAAGGGGCTAATGGACTGGCTGCCTCTGGCAGGGCAGGGACAGCTTCTCCCTGGCTGGGAGATCACAGTGCTCTGAAATACCCTTCCTTCCAACAGAGATGAAAGGCAGCCTGGATGAACAGCTAATTTATCAGGTATACAGTGCTCAAACATAGCCCATTTATCTCCTTCTAAGTGTTTTGCTTCTCCCACCACTCAGCTCAGTGAGATAATGTCAGTGGTCAGAGGGATGCTGTGGAAGGTGCAAGAAAGCATTCAATTATCCATTGTGAACCATTCCTAAGTACACCCCATTTCTGTCCACAGACTGAAGTGGCATTTTTCTAAAATATCATGGAAATCAATAGAATTTATGCACTTACAACATTTCAGGAAAACCCACAGGATGTGTCTGATTTTCTTTCCCTGTGGTATGCCTTCACCTCCCACCTTGATGCCAGTGGGGCTCCTGCTGGTGCTCACAGGGGCAGGGGGAGGATCCAGGGCTGCACTGGGGGTGTGTGTGTTGGAATCCAAGACATTCCTCTCTGTGCCCCAAACCCTGGACAGGGGTCTGGGTGGCCTTAGTAGGAAGCTAAAAATACTTGGGGCTTTAATTTTAGCCCATGGGACAAATTACTAAGTTTATATGAGGAATCACAAGTCACAAAAGTTTAGACAGCACAGTAGCAGTAGTTAAAGGGTGAAAGGAGAAAAATTGGGATTTGGTACAGGGGGATTTAAAACCCTAAGATGGAGGGATTGGGGCGTGCCCTGTCCTTCTTCCTTCTTCTTCCTAACATCCATCTTTTAGGTGATGCTGGCATTTTTAGATTGGTTTAGAGTAGAAAGTCACTGTCTAACATAGGTGTTAGGGACTGGCACATAATTGTAAATATCTAATATGTTGTTCATAGTATAAAAGATAGCACCAGCCTCCTTGGGAGGCAGTGTGCCTTGGACTGACCTGCTGGC
The DNA here is from genome assembly GCA_013397555.1 of Urocynchramus pylzowi. Taxonomy (NCBI): domain Eukaryota; kingdom Metazoa; phylum Chordata; class Aves; order Passeriformes; family Fringillidae; genus Urocynchramus; species Urocynchramus pylzowi. The sequence goes on from VZRH01003617.1 coordinate 1,774,990, forward strand.
CAGAGCTCGGCGGGCCAGACAGAAAATATTTTAGATAAGAAATAATAAACATCGCTGAGAACACGAGCAGAAGACTCCTGACTCCTTCTTGGACAGCTGGGTTGGGAAAAGCAGCTTCCACCAACACCTGGGGTCATCTCAGAGAGCAGAGAAGACCCCGACATGTGTGTGCATGAAAGGGGAGGTGGATCAGCACACCAGGCTGCAGCACATCAGCACCAGCTTTCTTTGGCCTCCTGGGTGCTGTGCATTGGCAGAGCTGAAAGTCAATACTTTTGGCTTATTACTAAGTTGCAACCAAAGTGGGTTTAATTTCACATTTGCTGCTAGGAATGTGGAACTGCTACTCTGCACTCCAGTGATGAGTGTGCTTAATTGTCCATGTGTTCATTAACGGGGACTTGCATTCATAGTCTCACACAGCTGCCCTTGCACATCATTTTATATAAAGCCTACACACATCTGTAGCCACACCTACCCAAAAAAATCTGTGTTTCTAACCAAACATCCGTAAGAATAAAAAACAAATTCAGTGCTCACACAGAGAACTGAACAGAAAAATGGTCATGAACAGATAACATCTTGCTCTATGCATGGTGAACATCAGGAATAAAAAGCTGTCTACAGCCTTTCTCTTTCTAGCAACACCCCATGCACAGTCAGAGGTTTTGCCAACGTTAAGCAGGATGCAAACATTCCTTCACAGAAGTTTCATACTTATATACACCTCCATGACATCCATGTCTTTAGTACAGTGTGACATTTCAGACTCTGATCAGGTTGTGTCTCACTGCAGCCCCTAGACACTTTGCTGTCTAATCAATTTTTGTTGTATTGGCTGGGACAATTACCTATGCCAAAGTGGGGTGTCTTGTCCTTCCTGATTTGCTCCCTTCCTTTTTCAGCTCCCTTACCTTTTTTTAAGTCTCTTTCTCTAATTTTTAAAATAGTTTTAAATTCCAACAGTGTCCTCCATAGAAAATAGTAAAATTTTCTTCCAAGCCTAGCTAATCTTGGTGTTCTATCACCATTTAAAATATCTCTTTATATTCTGTTGCCTCAGGAGGCCACTTAGTGCATCCTCCAATTTGAGGGCAAGCCACTTTTATTACTTGTTTTCTGAGTAAATACTTTCAATCCATATTTACTCAGTGATGAATATTTTCATCTAGCCTCTCCTCCTCTGGGTTCCCCATGAGAATGGTATATTCTGGCATTCACACACTGCTCTCCCTCACCCAAAACCCCTCTTGTCTTCTGATCAAAGGGGATAACTTCTTTAACCTGAACAGCCACTGAATAAGCAGCTGCTATTGTTCATTTTCAATGGAATGACTACACCTGAGCATAGACATTACAGTCACCATGAAAATAACACAGGGAATTACTGGGGAACTTCCAGTCAAAAAGATTTTGACAGAAATGGGAAGAAAAAAAACCAAAAAACACTTCCCAAACCAGAATATGCAACAACAGGCAAGTCAGAGAATGCAGAGTGACTAAATGAACCCAGACAAAAAAGAGGCAAGTGGCTGTCCCTTGCATTGCCAGGTCCTGGTACCACCGTGTTTGGATGCATCCCAACTTTTTGACTCACTGCAGGCAAGACATCCTTCTGCATCTGGTCTCCATTAGACAGTAGGCGTCAGGAGGAGGTGAGGTCTGCTCTGGCTTCTTATTTGGAGCTCTTGTTGCTTGGTAGTCCAAACAGTGGGCTATAAAAAAAGCCAAATGCTGATATTTCCACAGTGCTTGTAACACAAGCTCCAGTTTGCTGCAGTTTGGTCACAGCGGTTTACGCACAGAGCCGCACACATTTAAATATAATATTTATTAAACTTACTGAAGTTTATTCTGAGGTATGACTGCAGCCCAGTTTATTCTGGCTGGGCCTGGGAGCCTGTGTCGGGTTTGGAAGTGCCATGTGCACCCGCAGAGCTGGAGCAATCTGCTTGGAATTAGCAGCCCAGTTATTTTATTGTGCTTGGCCTGGCCCTGCTACCCAGTGACCCTGAGCGAGATTGCTCTTAAAAGAGATAACATGACTCGAGAAAACACAAGAACCTTTAGAAGAAGGGAAGAAGTATCAGCCCTCTGGGCCTAATCCCAGCCCACGGTGTATTTCCTTTGTTTCTTGGATGCCTGGGACACGTAGGCTGCAGGAGCAGCGCTGTGCACCTGTATTTTGGCTGGCAATAAGCTCTTCTTCCCACACACCAGGGAGCTGCCGGCACTGCAGGCACAGCATCCATCACCCAGTCAAGGTGCACGCTTCCAAATTCGTGTGAAATGCCTCTCTCAGCCTCTCTAGGGCTCCAGAAGCAAAGCCAGGCTTTCTGTGGGGTACAAACTGAGCCAAAGTTGGAGCTAAAAGCGTGTAACCATTTTCCATAGGGAATCTGGACATAGTGCCCAGCTGGAAAAAGGCCCTTTTGTGTAGATTTGCTGAGTAAAGAGATTGCCTTGGGATGTTCTAAGCACACGTAATTATGATTATTTTTTTATGATACAAAAGACTACATATTCCATGATAGAAATCCACAAACAATTGTTAACTTGTAAATGGAATTTTGCAGCATATTGAACATTTCCCCCAAAGAGTGTTCATTGGCCTTATTTCCATCAGCTACAGAAACATCCCCCTCTTTTTTTCTTTTTTTTTCCATAGACAAAAATCAGTCAAAATCAGGAAAAAAAAATCAATCAAAAATCTGGAAAGATACTCAAGATCCACAACTATTAACAGGGAAGTCTGCATGTCATTTCTAATAGTGCAAGTTCTCAGAACAGTGAAGATAAATTAAAGGCTGAGGAAGGGAAGAATGGAGAAAAACTATTTGCTTCCAAACTTAAAGGAGATGTGGCTTTCCTGCCCTTTCAAATTACCTCAAACCTGCTTAGAATTTTGTCAGTAAAATTAAACAATTGAGAACAGGTCGAGCTAAGCCCTAGATACAGCCATCATCTCTTAGTTAAGCTCATTTAACTCCAGATATTTCACTTTATTGCTTGTGATGATTTGGGGGGCAGGAGCTCCTAAAAGGTTCTGTGCTTCAGAGCCTCCAAATGCTGTTCTCACATAGATCATCTCCAACACATCAGCACAGGATGCTGGGGATCTCATTTAATAAATTGCTGAAACACCATTATTTAAGTTTTATTTTAACCTGGCTGTAATTTGATCAAATTCTCTTTACCTTCTTTTAGAAAATGGAGTTGTGAAACATTTTCATTTTATTAAAAGAGAAGTTCCTGCTGATACAGAAAGTTTCCATACTGGTTTTGATTTCTTTATTTCTCAGTGTTTTACCCCTTTCCTCCTCATCATATAAAAGTTGAAGCATTTATTTTATATCCAGTAAGACTCCAAACAAAGCATTTCATATTGTTTTCAATCCATGTGAAATCACATTTCTCTTTACATTTTGCAAATAAATCAGAAGGGTCTCAAGAAAATTTCAAAACAATTTCATTCTTTTCTCCATGTCTTTCACTCACATTTTGGTGGTGTTGGTGGGAAAATGTGTCCTGCTCTTCATTCTGTTGGTGGAATCCAATCAAGGACCAAAAAGAAAAAGAAAATTTAGAAAATGCCTCTTTTGTTTAAAAGACAACACCACTTCTGGTTTTAAGTTAAAGAGAAACATTTATCTGGACATTTAAATTTACTGAGATCCACAAAGATTGTTTTTTCTCCCCAGATTAGAAATGGCATGGGGCAGGGTGTATTTTTCCTCCCTCTATCTCTTGTGTACCTCCAAACACAGTCCAACAAAGTGGATCCAGTCCCACAGCCTCAGTATTCTTCCTGGGACAGGGATGTCTCATAGGCCAGGTCTCATTGCGGGGATCCTGAAAGGAAAATTCACATGACACATCTCATTCTGGGCAGCAACACTGAGACAGGTCTGTGGCACTTGCAGCCACAGCCAGGAGAGAGGATTTCACAGCAATCTGCCACAGGAATGCTGGTCCCTCCAAAGAGCAGGAGATGTCTGCTCCCATGGGGTCTCTTGGATGATGTACACCTCCTCTCCTTGTGCTTCTCCAGCTGTTATGTGAGAGGAAGGGCTGGCTCCAGCTAGAAAGGGCAATCTTGGCTCTCACTGTATAAAAGTGACCCAGAGGCCTGGGATATGCTGCCCTTCCACAAACACTGCTCTTTGCCAGCATCTATCAGCTGGAGACAGCTCTGCCAGGAGAGGTTGCTCCAGCAGCTCAAAACCAGGCTCTCCTGCTCGTGTTAAAGCATGCAATTTTCTTGTCAGGGGTTCTGTATTTGCTGTAGGCTCACAGGCAGAGCTGCCTCTGTTTGCTCAGCCTTGCTGTCTCCAGCCAAGGGAAGTCCCACCTGAGGGATGTGGGGTAGGACACATACAGGAGAGCTCCTAATCCAAGGAAGAGCAGGTGACAACCTTTGCTGTACACATCCTTTCACAGTCCTGGGGTGGAGGAAGTGATCCCAGTTCTCTGGAAGGTCTGGAGGTCCAAGCCCTGCCACACCACTGTGACCTTGTGAGCTGTTTTAAGGCCAAATCCTCAGAGATGCCCCAGTTCCCATTGCCTTAGTGTATTACAGCCTCATTTCCTCCAGCTCTCTGCCGGGGTTTTCCTTCCAGTTTGGCACCAGAAGAGCTGTATTTCCCTGTTTTCCCCCATTGTAATGCTAACAGGCTGGCAGGGAGAGCAGGGGCTGTGCCAGCCGGGGGAGGATGGCCAGCACTGCCCCGGGGAAGGCACAGCAGAATGGGCTGGATTGGGGTGTCAGCACAGCTATGCAGAGATGCTTCTGCCAACAGCAGCTCAGGCTGATGCCCAAGGAAAACTGCTCTTAAAAAAAAACCCCAGGCATTGCAATGTCCCAGAGTGTCTGAGAAAGGAAGGGGTGAGAGGGGTCTCTCCTAACCTGGTGTTCTTCAAGTACCAGTTTAAGCTCCATTGCATTCACCAGGAAGTTGTGGAAATAATGGGATTTCCTGGACTGTGGACAAAAAGTCCTTGAAATAACAGGAACCCTGGAGTGTGGACAGAGGCTGGGGTACCCTGGGATGGAGATGACTCAGTCACAAAAGGCTTTTTGATTATGAACAGAGCACCCAAGACCAAGTAGTTCCAGATCCACAAGATCCAAAACCCCTCAGAGAAGATCCCAGGTGACAAGCCATCAGTGTTTGCAGCACACTGACACCCCAGCTCTGCAGCCCAGCTGCTCCCAGGCTGAGGGGCTGCCTGAAATCCTCCCCGAGAAGATAACTCTCTCTGGAATTAGGGCCTTTTTCTGTTCTTTTCTTTTTTAACCACATGGAAAATATTCCCAGCTCACTGCCACTCAGAGCCGTGACGGCCTTGCCTGAGGCCACCTCTCAAGCCAGTGGGGTGACATGGGCTGCAAGGCTGGGAAGACAGTGCTGCCAAGCCTCCTTTGGAAGCAGCCCTTGTCGGTTTTCCCTTTCAAGCTCTTTTGTTGAAAATCCTTAAGGCGCCGAGAAAAAAGCCCTTTCTCCAAACAGTTTCTGCAGACAGCCTGGGAGAGCTGGGAGCTCAGCCCATGGGTGCCAGCAGGCTGCAGGAGGGGGCCACCACTGCCCATGGAAGGCCCAGGGGCAAGGACCAGCCATGAGCAGAGGATGGGCAGGGGTGGGTGATGTCTCAGCCCTTACACAAAGGATTTATTCTTCCTCCTGCCCCAGACTGAGGGGATGTTCCCTTGTCACCCTCAAAATTAACAGCAGGACTTGCTAGGTAAGGACCCATAGAAAATGTCCCCTGTATTTAACACCTTCCCTGCTTCATTACAGTAGGTGGTTTACACTGATATCCATGGAAGCCCAATGCTTGGCACCCTGGTTAACAGAGCAATTGAATGAGGAGAAGGACAGCTCGCTCTCCCCAGCTGCAAAATGATCTGGCATTCAAGGTTTGCCTCTTCTGCTACCTTTCTTCTCAGTGTTAAAACCTAACTTTTTATTTCTTAGACCCAACCAGCCTAAATGATAAGTTTAGTAATGGTAACTGAGAGTGTTGTGATGTCTCCCTGCTTCAGGTTCCAGATTGCAACACCTGCTGGGACAAGACTCTCCCAAACCTGTGAGATCAAATGCTGCAGGATGCTCAGGCTGAGCTCCCTAAACCATCCCAGCTCCATCTATAACCTCTGAGCTTGAATTTAAACCATCCATGGCCTTGTACATTAGAGACCAAACAGCCTCCCTCTGCCCAACCAAGGTAGCACTTCAAAAGGCTCAGGTGGCAAGAAAATGTATTCAGGCCTCTGAGTTGTTTTATGAAGAGCATACACGTAGCACAGAATCATAAAATGGTTTATAGTCAAATTAAAGAATGTGCCATAACTTTGGGAAAGCTGCAGACATCATTCAGATGGAGAAGTAAGCAATACATGAGTTGCTTTAAGTTCCACATTAATTAGAAATAATGCAGGAGATACATTTGCCTTTACAAGAAGTAAAGGCAGTGAGTAAAGCACATAATGGCTCCACAAGGATAAATGACAGCCCAGCCTAATGCCAGCACAAAAGGCAGTGAAGCACATCCTTTTCTGTGCTGTATGCATATGGAGGGCACTCTCACCAGCATTCCTTTTCATTTCAAGGTAGTTAATAAAGGGTAGGGGGAAAATCAACAGCAATAAATGAGTTGTTGCAATCTGCCCTTTCTGCTCTGGCAATTTCCTGTTTTTGTAAACAGGAAATGCTGCACAGCTTGGCGAGGACTCGATGTGATAACGCCGAAGAGTGAGCAGACAGTCAACCACGAAACCACAACGCTTTCTGCGGAGCAAAACCCACAGGCTGTCAAGAAAGCTGCAGGATGTTCTGTGACACATCAATTATCCAAGGTGAATGCCTTTATTTATAGATGGATTTATTTTCCTGTTGTAATTCCATGCCTCCTCAGTCTTACAGTAAGCCACCTGGCCAGTGTGAATACGCATGGCAATTTCAAGGTAATATATTATTCTGTATAATAAAAACAAGTCCTCTGGTTGTTTTTAGTGAAGTTGTCTAAGCCTGTTCCCATGGGCTTCCCACCTCCCAGGGAGAACTTGAAATCTGCTCTGTTTCATCATCACTTTTGTGTCATTTCCTACTGAGATGAGTGGCACCAAGACAATTTCCAGACGTGGTTATTTGTTCTCCTTGACCTGAGTGACTGCTGTTTTCTAAGTAATTCGCAGTGTCAGTCCTGGGATTTGACACTTGGTCGTCTCCAGTTGGAGATTATAATGTTGTATCTTTCATTCAAGCTTCTTATTAGTTTTTTGGAGGCAGTTACAATGGAGCTGTTCCAAAAACTTGTTCCTTACCCACACTTAATTCTGTAAATCAGGCCTATTTCACGAATGTCACATAACTTGATAATTCAGTTTACACCAAATAAAAAACTTATCCCTGGACCACCAATCCTAATTCTATGCAGAGTGTTTAACAACAATGACTACTTGTAGGTTTGGTTTTTCACCCATACCTAAGGAAGCTTTAACACACTCTGTTCCCAGCTGTGCCTAAAACCTGCAGAGATAGACTGAGAACAGCTTACAACTCCAAATATTTCCCTCCTTTGAATTCTGTCCATTGTTTCCTTGTTGGTTTCCCTCTCAAAGTAAACAGTTCCATGAAAATTTAAGCAATCTCAAATGAGGTCTTTGCAGTGACCTTATGGCTTAGAAGCAGATGAACCCAGAGCTCATTGGGCAATATTTCCTTTTGTTCATATACAATCTCAGCCTGAAAATGGGATGTGTGTCCCTAAAGCCAGCTTCTGCTCTGGTTGAGCAATGTGTTGTCAGGCCTCTCTTTCAGCAGCTGTCATCTGTAAGCTCAAGCATAAACTCAGATGACCTGAGCAGTTCCCTTCTCTCTTCTGGGTTACCAGAAGGAGTCCCACAGCCTAAATAAGGCACCACAAAAATGTCTGAAAGTGAGTCTAGAGAGGTTTTGAAGTCTTCACCTGGAAGGCTGATCCACCCTTGTTCTCTGTGGAAGTTTGTATTTCCATGTGCCTGGTTACATTGCACCCCAGCTGAGGTCTCTAAGATTCTGGGTAAAAGCCCTTCAAATAACACATAAGGTGCTCCTCCTGTGCCCCATTGATGGCTCTGTAGGGCTGTACCTCATGGAAGAGCTATTCCTTTACTCCATCCTTTACAGAGGAAACTTTTGGGTGGGCAAGAGCAGGACGCAACCCCTGAAGGCAGTGCCCTGAATCAGATCATCATGTTCAGAGAATTCACAGAATTCACAGAATCACAAGGTTGGAAGAGACCTTCAAGATCATTGAGTCCAACCCATGCCCTAACACCTCAACTAAACCAAGGCACCAAGTGCCACATCCAGGTTTTTTTTTTAAACATCCAGGGATGGTGACTCCACCACCTCCCTGGGCAGGCCATTCCAGTTCTTTATCACTCTTGCCGTGAAAAACTTTTTCCTGATGTCCAACCTATATTTCCCTTGATGCAGCTTGAGACTGCATCCTCTGGTTCTGTCAGTTGCTGCTTGGAGAAGGAGACCAACCTCCACCTGACTGCAACCAGGTTTCATGAAGTTGTAGAGAGTGGTAAGACCCCTGAGTCTCCTTTTCTCCAGGCTAAACAACCCCAGCTCCCTCAGTCGTTCCTCACAGGGCTTGTGTTTCAAGCCCTTCACCAGCCTCGTTGCCCTTGGTGGTGATCTTTCCACCACCTTCATCTCTCATTTTCATCCAGAGATATTTCCCCACTTCATCAAGGACATGATAGAGGAGCAGAGAAAAACGGGGAAACCAATTTTCACGTTGCCAGCACGAAAATTCCAGCCAGCGCCTTTTTGTCACCACTTCCTCCCTAATCCCCTCATTTCTCCTCCCCTCTGTATTGAGGAGGCAACCTTGTGTTTGCAGATACCAAGGGGCCTCAAAGGAAGGAGCAATAACAAGCACATCTCTTCGTGCTGTCACTCTCTGGAGGCAGCCTGTGTCCCTTGGCAGGGCAGGGCTGGTGTGAGCCCGGAGCAAACATCTCGGCGCTGCAGCACGCCGAGCTGGGAGGCGTTTGGCTTCCAGTCAGGAGTCGAGGCTTCCCAGCACTGCCTGGACAAACACACCCAGCCAGGGCCAGGTGTGCTCCCTCAGGAATGCTGCCACAGCCCCGGCTGGGTTGACAGCCCTGCCGCAGCCCGCAGCCCGCAGCCCGGGGGGCTGGATGGAGCTGATAAGGATCTCCAGGCATTCCACCAGAGTGCCAGGAGAGAGCCCAAGTGAGTCAGCAGAAAGGTACGATCCCACACAGGCCTCTGGACACGATTTGTTGGGCTCTCACCCACCGAGCGAGCAGGAGTGTTTTCTTATTGTCCCTAATGAGGTTTGGATCAGGGTTTTATCGCAAGGAAAAGAAAATAAATAATGTCGATTATACAACGCTCTCCTCCTCTAGCTTCATTTTTTAATGTGATTTAGGAGCGCCCAAGGGAAAACATTTAATCCCAAACCCGTTTTGGATTTGTATTTTAGGAACGTGCAGGAAAGTTCTGTGATGCAGCATGTATTGAGCTCCTAGCAATTCAGAGGCAGACTTTCAAAGGTGGAGTGAAACTGGGCACATGAATTCCTTTAGCCAGAGCAGGAGAAATACTTGCATATCCTGTGCACCTCTACATGGAGTCAACAGGATGTAAGAGAATGTAAAGCCTTTTTTCCATAATAGGCATGAAAATACACAGCACAGATTTATCTGTGGCAATTACTTAATTCTCTGGAAGTTAACCGAGAGAAATTTCAACACAGAAGTATCAAGGATGAGGAAATTGAAAAACATCATGATTCCCAAGAAGCTGTCATGTAGTTCCTATTTCAGTCCACCCAAACTGATTGAGACAAATGAATTTCAAATGTAGCCATCGGGTTCAACAGTACAGCCTAAACAAATGACTCGGTGTACTCCCAAAACATCAAGGTCAGCAGCCTGTTGGGTGCTGCAAAGTTTTATGGTGTAAATAATATTGAAAACCAAAGCCCTCTGGAGATCAAAGATGACCCCAAGGCAGATGGACTGTAGCATCCATAGAAAACAGGACTCCAAAGGAGCCAGAGGGCTCATCTGGCCCATCTGCCTTCTCCAGGACAGGGCCTGACTCCTCTGCACTGTCCTGCAAAGGCTGCAGAGAAGAAACCCCTTGAAGCATTTTGCAAGTGTCTTTGCTCAGTCACAAAGAGCTCTCTTTTCCTCAGTAAGCTTGCTTCAAGGGAATACAACGCTCCCTACCCAAAACTCCCATCTGCATGTGCAAAAATGAATCTTTGTGAGGGGAGGATGCTGCCACACTCTCATTGCTCATCCAGCCCATCTGCATCAGGAGTGCAATCAGTTCTGCCTCCAACAACACAGGAGACAGAAGGGAACCCCAGCAGTGACCCCAGGGTGGGGGGAAGGATCAAGTGTAAGCAGATGTAAGCAGATGAGATGACCAATATTAAAAGACACTGAGATGTTATTGTAGTGGTAGAATTACTTAGGAATGCACAGTGACATGGGGAAAGCAACTGAAACGAGGAGACACTAAATTTTTGATGGGCCCAAACTAAAGCCCAGTGCTGTGGATGAGGAATTCTGCTGCTGCTCTCAGCAGTGAAGTGTCCCAGTCTTAGATTAACATGGGGAAATTCAGCTGCACAAGACTGAGATCAGCATGGTAAAAAATTGTTGGTTACAGTGTGTCACATCTTTCCCATCCTGAGCTTCAGTAGTTCTGGTCTCCCTAACTCCACTATGTGGAGTACAAGCTAAAAACCATTTGTGTATTAGCATAATTTTAGCAACACACTTCATGTGATGATCCTGGGCAGAAGCAGAGCAAATGAAAACCTCACTGAAACCAGGGACAAAGACCCTGTTGACTTCCCCATCATCTGCCTGAGACCACATTTCTTCCTCAGCTATGGGATTCCACAGCACCTCCTGGACTAAAGCAGATAATCCCCTCCTAGAATTTTTATTATTTCTGATGTTTTTCTTCCACACTGACATATGCTGTATTGACAAAGGAAAATAGCTAAAGAGTATATATATTTTAAATGCCCTATAGGGACAGGCTATATTTTTTATTTGGAGTTTATGTGGTTTGGATCAAAAATCAAGGAGGCAAGTGGTTTTGAAATCAGAAAAATTACTATGTTGCCTTAAAAATTATGTCTTTCCTGTCTTTAAAAATGTGCTTGTTTCTCTTCGTTGTTTTCTAGATTTTCCCTTCTGAGGGTATAAGAAAAATTGATGTGAGATTTCTGGCCAATATAAAGACATATTGTCCCAGAAGGACACTGTTTTCTTTGGTTTTTAACTTGGTCTATATTTACCTCACTGGTCAATATGGGTGAGCACTGAACTCAACCACAAGTCAGTACAGGTTTATGCTGGCAACTCACTGTAACATGTTTTGAATTAAGTAACTGAAGGTTTTATTTTATTTCCTGCAATGCAAATTTGGGGGAAGGTATGGTTAAATCAGAACAATGGAGTTAGTCTGGAACCACTTCAAAAGCAAACAAAAATACTTCATGTCAGGAGCACCTTCAAATTCCTTCACTACCTGCTGACATATTTGCAAACAGAGACACTATTTTAGGAGGATGTGATCATAGCTCAGCTCAGTAAAGGAAGATATTCCCCATTTCTTAGCATCAGTTACTAACACAGCACATAATGACAGGGTAAGGACACTGTCAGGTTCAAAGGTGCCCCTTTCCTCTGCAGAGAGGTGGGGCAGAACTGCAGGTAGGGACCTGACTGCATTGTGGTTGGCATTTTGAAATCAGCACTGGGAGAAGACAGCCCATCACAGGAGGAGGAGAGCAGTTTACACTGAATGAGGCAGCTGGCATTTGAACAAAGACCTTACATTTTGTGACTGGTGGGAAGAGCACTGGTGTGAAGTGGAGGTGTGGTGACTCCAAAAGCTGTGACACAGCTGCCTGCAGTGGCCCATTAGACCCCCTAAGTCCTCCTGTAGTCCAGAGTCATCATCACTGCAGTGCAATCCATGATTTGTGTTTCATGGATCCTGTGGCATAATCTGAATCACAAGGAGCTCTCAGGATGTTTACCATCAGTTGTTCCATATTATTGGATATTTGGAATAAATTCTTTACTGTGAGAATAGTGAGGCACTGGCACAGGTTGCCCAGAGAACCTGTGGATGTCCCATCCCTGAAAGTGTCCATGGCCAAGCTGAATGTAGCTCTGAGCAACCTGGTTTAGTGAAAGATGTCCCTGCCCATGGCAGGGGACCTGGAACTAGATCATATTTAAGGTCCCTTCCAACCCAAACCATTCTAGTATTCTGTGATTCTGTGATTTTTATTTTTTTTTAATAATTATTATATCAGCTTTTTTGGCTTATGCCTTTGGGAAATTTTTACTTATTATTTTCAATGAAGGTTGAGATTTTCATGTAATTGTTTACCTGCCATTCCTCAAGTTTTAAAGGAAACACTGAGTGTTGTATGAGTCATAAGAAAGGCACCAGAGCTGGCAAACTGATTTCAGACACATTAATCACCCTATCAAATACTGGGATTTATCAGCAAGATCAGGGCACAACAAGCAGTGACAAACCATGGCAAGCAGGAGTTTGGTGTGAAAACAGCTCACAACACAAATTCCAAGGAGAAGAGAAATTGTATGATGCAAACACCCCGTTGGTGGTTGTAAACACGTGGTAATCACTTCCATTAGCACTGTAACAGTTTCCAGCCCCAGGAGGACAAAGCACTTGGTAGCTCGATTCATTCCTCCCAAAAAGCTTCAGCCTGCCCCTGCCAAACAACCCTTGGCTGTACACGGCCCCTGAACAGATACAATCAGAACAGGCCCTTATTGTATCCCAGGGCTGAAAGGCCAGCTCCAGAGATGAAAAGCAATTAATCTTCAATGCCTGTTTGTACAGTAACTCTCCCCCTTCCCACCTCCTGGGTCTGATAAGTGGCTTTGTGTGGAGCAGACAGGAGCACCTTTCACACAGCCCATCAGCCCCCAAGTCCCTCCTGGCAGCCCTTGGACCAGGATAAAGAGTGTTTTGGCATTAACTCTGCTGGGGCGTTTCCTGCCCTGCACAGTGGGAAGAGCAGGGGCACCATGGCCAGGAGCTGGTGGCAGCTGCTGGGGCTGGCCAGGACCTCTGCCACTGCCACAGCATGGCCAGCAAGGCAGAGGAAGGCTTCTGGCTCCTTTTCAAGCCCCTGAGATTGCTAATGGCAATTCAGACACTGAAGTGGTCCCTGACACCTGCAGTCAGTGCTCAGATCAGCAGGTTTCCCTCTGTGGCTGTGTGGGATCTATATTTCATTATGAGCTGTGCATGTTTTCACATGAGGACAAAAATTGCCCATGGGCACACAGATACTGAGGGAAGTGTCTTGCAGTCTCAGGTCTGCAACTTCTAAATTTCTCTCCGTGAGTAGATGGGTCATCTGGGACTCTCATCATCAGCATCATCATCCTCATCATCATCATCATCATCATCATCATCATCTATCTTCTATGCTGTGCATGCTGCTGCAAGGTTTGGCCAGGGCAACCACCATCAGCCCAGACCTAATCTACTCTTTAACACTGCTCCAGGACCAAAGGGTGAAATTCTTTTTCCTCATATATCTCTTCATCCACATTACCTTTGCCAGGATCCCAGGTGTTTGGCTTTACAGGGACAGATCCATCCTAAGGTGGGGCCTCTATAACCAGAGGTACAGCAATGGCCTTTCATAAAGCAAGAGAGGGAACCACATTAAAAGAATACTTTTTGAGGCTTTTGACCTTCATCCCTCTAAGACTTGGACCCTAGAAGAAAGGAGGGCTGGAACTGGCCTCTGTGTGCCTCACACATTGGAACAAGAACCACAGTTAGAGGTAGAGATTTCATGGCTCAGATTTTCCACAAGTATTTCTCATTTCTGAATTCTCTGCATTTTATCCCAGAGGTCTAATCTGAGTCACCAAATTTACATTCCCAGAGTCTATATTTAAGTAGTCTTACAAGTGCATAGAATAAAAATCCAGTCATGAGGACAGAGGACAGTAAAATTAACCAAGGCAAAAGCTCTTTAGCCCACCAATCAGACTGCATCTAAAATATTTAAAAGATAACAAATAATATATATCCTTGCTAGGTGAGTTCTCTTTGGCCAATAGAAGGGATGTAAGCAGCATCCTCCTTACAGATTCTGCAAATTCTTCACACTTCAGCAATGATAACTATTGATGAGCTTGTGGATTTTGTCACCTTTCTATTTACTTACGACAAATTTCTCGAGGAAGGTCATTTGGCCACCATCTGGATTTGAAGTGACTTGAGTGGGAAATGGATGAAATTTGCTATTCTTGGGCGTTTACATCTCCAGCTATCATTTGTATATAATTTATATTTATATTTGTATCATTTATATATTATCTCCAGCCAGATTTCTTGCCCCCATATAAAGGAAAGTCAGATGCAATAGTGAGATGTTCCAGGTGAGACCCCTCTATGGCCTACCTGTCCAAGAAATTACATTTAGAAAGGGGTTTACAGCCAACCATGGATAGGAATTGGTCTGCCTCCAACCTCATTTATTTCCAGTTAGTCCTTCAAGCTGTGTGGTAGTGTCCACTGTTGTCTAAAATCACTTATTTTGTGCCTTTAGACTGAGCCCTCTTGAACACCACAAAAGCATGAGCTGTCAGACCTGCATTGCCTCTCCCACAAAACTGGACACCCCAGATCTCTGTGGCTTTGTGCCTGGAGATGGCACTGGCCTTAACAAGGGGGTGGTCTGTGATGACAGTCTCTCATCAGTTCACAGCCTGGGAACATGAAGGGAAGGTTCTCCTCGCCTCTCTGCTGATTTCTACTAAAGAGTTTTAAATACCCATCCAAGAAGCATGTCCCCTCCTGCTCTACACCCTCCCCAGGCTAAGCTTTTTCCAGAGTACACTCCCATTTACATTTTTCTTCCATTTATATAATCTTTTCAGCAAACCAAAGAAACAAAAATCCAGAAGGCTAAAAAGTCATGTCTGAAAACCTCCTTTCAGGATCAGATTGCTTCCAACAACTTTTTCACTCTGACTTCACTATCTCTGATTCCCAATTCCTGCAGCACTGCTTTAGGCTGGCCTTCAGCAGAGTCACTTCCATGACTGGCTGATGACACTTAGCTGAAGTCATTGGAATCCAAGTAGCCCCAAACCAGAGGAATGGGGGAAACCTGGAGGAAATGGATTCTGCTTCCCTTAGCAGCTGTACATTTTAGGGGTCAGGTGAACCAATCTTCCTAAAGCAAGTGATTTTGTATATCCTATGGGGAGAGAGAGGAAGGTACTCGGGAATTGTACAATGTGAGGGTCTGCCCAGCCAAGAGGGAATTGGCTTCACTAACTATGCAGAGACATTTTCACCCACTGTAGGAGGATTATTCTTTAACATGCCTTAGGCAGGTGGGCTGGATTCCTCCACCAGCACTTCAAATGAATGAAGAATTAATTACATGTGTGACTCCTTCCAGCCAACAAATATTACCAGGAATCACTGAGTCCCATTTTATTTCTGTCCCCAAGATACAAATGGGAACTTTTCCACCAGATCTTAAGCGTTTTGTATCCCCATAACAATTGCTGTTATTTCTCTAAGATTTTGACTACAACATTGCTTGCTGTCAGCTCTCCAAAATTTTACTACCACCTGCAAGCCCCAGCAAATCCCAGCCACAACTGCCTTTCACAACATCCGTCTACGCATCAGTGAAACCTGCAGCTTGTAAAGAGCAGATGCAGCTCAATACAGGCAGATGAGACATCTGAGCAGTGCCCAGGGGCTCTGCCATTTCCAAACTGCCTGGTTTCCCTTTCCAAGAACTTGTCTCTTCTGCACACTCCCTCTGCGTGGGTCGGCTTCGGGATGGACGGCTTCCAGCTCCTGCGGAAAACAAAGGACAGGCACATCTGGCAGAGAAGCTGCCAGACACTCATAAATCATGACTGATCATGGTGTTGCTTGACATGCCAGAAGGATGCCTTTGAAGAGCTGTACCCAGCTATAATTTGATAAACCCAGCAGTGCTTCTGCCCCTCGCGAGCAGCAACGGCTTCGGCGCCTCTCAAGAGCTGTGGCTTGCACAGCACTGGAGGATCCAGCTTCCCTCATCCTCCATCTCCCTTGGGATGAACTTCCCACCAGGCAGTAGAGGCACCCTCCCTGCCCATCACCTTAAAAACATGTGAGGTATCAAAAGAAATCAAGATGCCAGCCACACCAGTAAACACTGGGGCCTCCTGGTGTCTCTGACACTCATTTTTCTGATGCTCAGGTAGACAAATCATGCTTGCTCACTGGCTGAAAAAATCAGTGGCCTATTCTGTAAAATGCTGAAAGGAATGAAATATGTCAACAAGACATTTCCACCACACCTTCTGAGCTGGGACTGTCTCTGTAGAGTCCAAAGGGCTGAATGCATGAGGTGGCCCATGTTCAGCACAGACCTTCAATTTGATCTACACTATAGAAATACAAATAAATAAATAAATTAGAAGCTTTGCTCTTACAGAAGTATAAATCCCCATCTGCCTTTTTTTTGTAGACTTTGAATCTTGATGTCAAAGATTTCACTTGAAATGGTACTGACATTTCTCTGTCTTGTACCCCAACCACATCCTGTACATGACTGGTCAAAAATGAGGAGGAATTCAGTGAAAAAATGCACAGGTTCCTGGGTTTTCTTGGAAGGAAATTCAATATTCGTGATAAATGTTACTGATATTTGGAAATTGGAAATATTGGAACCAGCTGTCACACCCATAGATGTTTCTCTGCCTGAAAGGGAATCATTTTTGTTGTGCATAATGGTGAGAAGAGTGGGTCAATGAAGAGTAAAAAAAGGTCAGGAAATAAAAGATGAGTAAATAAAGTTCATTCTCATGATTCAGGCATTGAAATGGAAACCAACAGATGTGAATCAACACAACTGTACTAAAAATTTACTGGGTAACTGAGGGACACCATAATTCATTCACCATCATCCTTTGCAGCCTTTAGAAATACATTTTGTGACCCCTTCCCTTAGTGAATTGCTCTGTGAATAAAAAAATGTATTGATTAAAATGTTCAGGACCTGAAAAATTTAGACATAAACATAATTTCCTAGGGCTGGGTACTGATGTTGACACAATCATGATAGCCATGAAACCAGAACATGCACAAAATTCAAGGTTTTTTGGCAAACAAAATACCTTTTCTTTTTTTTTTTTTCCTGACCCTAGTGTAGCAAGGTCTGAGGTAGTGTGCTCTCTCTGCTTTATATCTGTTTTCAGTGGTCTGCAAAACAGATATGAAATTCAAAGTGTCAGTTCCTTTCACCTCCACCATATCTCTGCTGATACAAACCCACTGACACAAATGTTTCCCAGAGCTGCATCCAGAGCAGAGAGAACTGGAAATGTCCCACATTTTACCTGAAACAAACAGCTGTCATTATTTCTCTTTACTGCACTTGCCCTTCTCCTAGAGTAACACAGTGAATGTCATGGGGGGGTGACTCCCAGACCTTCCCTTTACACATGAGCTTTCCACCCCATTTACCTCCCTGAGTTGTTTATATTTTTATTCACAGTCAGTTAAGCAAATATATAGGGATAAACCGTATTTTCCTCTGCACCAAGTTGTATTTGAGTCATTGGAGTGTTGTACCTTGCCCAAGACAAGGATGTTAAAAATACAGACATATTAAGAATGGCTGCTCTGTTCTGGGATACTGAATCCCAGTACTGCAGCTTTCCAGGTTTTATAGACCATGTGGGATGTGGTTAAGATCAAAGATATAGACTTTTTTTCCCCCAGAAAGCCAATAATGGCAGGTTTCCATAGAGATGTAAGAGAAAATTCTAAAAAATAATTTAAAAGTGGAAATCCTCCAGGATGGATCTGACCCTTCCAGTCACTCCTCTGCTGCAAAGCAAAGTTCTACAGCTCGGCTGAGCAGCACCAGAGGAACCACTCAGCCATATGGTCTAATTATGGCTTTTGTGTGCACTTTCCATGTATAAATGACTTTCAGGATTGCTGTCAGGGACAAGCAGTACACTGAACTGTAGTGGTGCCAGTTCTCATCATTTCATTGTGTTTTGTCACAACTGGCATCCTTCCCAAACATCAGCTCTTGGACTCGGCCGATTAAGCGAGGATCTCGGCTTCCACCAAGCCCGCATCTCTGGCCTCCAGGCTTGCAGATCAAAGCTTGCAAGCATGACCTGATCAGAACTCCACAGGGACACAGGCACAAAGTTTAGTTTTCTGCAGATGGCATGTTTTCTGGGCTCACCCCACGGCAGTTAATAGAGGAGTGCAGGCAGTGCTGTTGCAGGCACACGCATCGTCGCAGGAAATGCCCTGCTGGGGCAGCATGCAAGGCTGCATTTGTGTGCACAAACACACTCTCCACACTGCTCCTGCGGCTTCAGTGTCCACAATGCCTGACTTTTGAGCTGCTGGAAACAGCTCTGAAGGGCTGACAAGGAAGGGGTTTCCATTGGAACGTTTTTTAATTAAAAGTGCTGATTCCAATCAACCGGCTAATTTGGGACTAATTTTTTTTTCAATGTGTTGCTTTCACAAAGCTATTAAAAAACTGGGCTAAACTTTATGCTTTCAAAGGAAACCTTCATCCAGTTTTGCTTTCAATGCCTTGCAACAGATGGGGTGATTTATCCTCTGGAGCTGCCTAACTTTAGATGGAGTATGAAAAGAGCTTGTCTTCAAAGTAATTAAGTTAAATTAAATTATTTTCACTTTAAGCAGATTAACTGAAATTAAATCATTCTCATTCTGTAGCTACAATAGATAATTCTTAAGACATTTTAAAGCCTAAACCATAACACTACATATAAACCAGGGCAAGTGTTTTGTCACAATCTCTTTTGTAAACAAAATTAAAATTTCATTTAAGTCAGTTAAATGAATATCAGTATTTTGGTTTTCCTGCAGAATAGAAGAATCATCTCATCATGCAGCCCCTTTCTTTTCGTGGCTATTGGCTGTGTGCTTCCATGCAATAGAGTACTAGGTAAAAAGGCAAAATTGAAATCCATTTCCTTTAACAGACAAGCCTGACATCTGGTTGTATTTTCCAGAAATTTTTGATCAACAGGAAAATAAATTGGAGAGGCCATCAGTATTCTGAACAACTAAAAGTCTTTCTCACTGAGCAATGTATCTGTAATTAGCTCAGAAGAAATGGGCTCAGATCTGAGCAGAGATGATGTAGCCAGAAACTTGCAGGGCACATTCCCCATGCAACAAGATCTGCCATCTAAAGAGAGAATTAAAGTTTTCTGTGAGTGTTGAACTGCAGCAGTTGATCATGGATGGCTACAGGGCACTGGTCACGTCCAATACTGCACCCTGTACAGCCAGAGACACCTCCCTCCACCATGCAAACAAAGATTTCTGTGCCTGGACATGCAGCATGGACTCAGACATTTTGCTCCTAGAAGTTGCCCTAAATGTTACAGATGCAAAACTCTCTGCTCTGAATTTCTCTGGAGCCAGAGGTTGCTCCCTGGCCTGGGTACCACTGACAGTAGAGATTAATCTTTTTTGAGAGGCTGACATCTATCTTCATGCCACATTAAAATAATTCTTCCCTTTCTACTCCTCAGTAAATGGAGAAATCTTTGATGGAAGAAATAGCATTTAGGATTGATTACACAGTGTCAGTTGGTTGGGATTTTTTTTTCATTTTCAAGTACATAGCTTAAAATTCCAAACCAAAACATCATTTGTGAACAACAAAAACAAAACAAAACAAAAAAAAAATCCTGTGTTATTCTGTCTGAGGTTCATTTCTAAAACCTGAGAACCTGGTCCTTTCTCCAGCAGATGACTTTCCAAATTACTGTGTGACTTAGTTTAGTACTTGCATTGTAGTAGGATTTTATTTCTCAAGGAGAGCATGCTGCTGGCAATTGTCCAGCCACTTCTAGTTGCTCCTGCTTCATGTGGCTATGGAGGAATTCAAGCCTGTACATCCTATCTGTGCTGTCTGTCATTACCAAAGTTTAATGCCATTTATCTTTCTACTGTTTGTTCACAGCCTATGCTGAATAAACAGCAGTGAGCAGACCTGCAGAAGGAGCATGTTTCCATTGGCATTCCTTGGGATGAGTGTTTTGTTATTCAGAGCTCCTGATGATGTTCTCACTGTTTGTTCTGCTTCAAAGCTGGATTACCTGGCAATGATTTCTTCTGCCATGTATTAGGTGTGTCATTACTCCTAAAAAGAAATGCCAGGTTGTGAAGGATAAAATAGAAATCCTAATGTGGCCTGTGATATTGCAAAATTCCTCTGCTTTCCTTAGCAATTAAGACTTTTAGGATCCAAGATGGATGGTGTACAGTTGCCTTTCACCTTCACCTCCTTGTTAAATTGTGCATGGAAACAACCTTGCTTCCAGTTCCTCTGTGAAATGAAACATTAATCAACACTCCTCAGTCAACAATTTGCAAATTGTTTCTCAACCTTCAGTAAGGTCCAAGTTTGGGTTTAAAGCATAAGGAAAAAGAAAGCAGAACTCAGCTCAGTTTCTGCCCAAGATCTGTCCTCTGATGCAGCCCAAGTCTCTGTACCTGTTTCCAAAACTCTGAAACCTGGATAAGTATTAGATCAAGATCAAGGACAAGGAAAACATGAAACTGAGCTTTTCCTGGCTCTTTCTAATGCAGAAACATCAACATTTCAGTGAGATGGCAAGGCTTGAAGCACATCTAAGACTCACTGATCTCCTAAGACTTGGTAAACTTCAGCTCACTGATGTTGATATGCTGCTCTATGAGCTGTGAAAGAGCTGCTGAAGAGATGTACAGTTCCTTTTCAAACCACAAACTGATCATAAATAAAAGTTTCAGTCTTATAAAAGGCAATTTAAGGATACTGCCTTCTGTCTCAAATGCTGTGCAGTACTTTCTCAAACTGCAAGTCAGGACCCTGGGGAAGCTGGAAGAGGAAGTCAAAGTATAGAAAAGGATTAAGAGAGTTATAACAGTGGCTTATCTAAATTTTCAAGCATTTAATTGAGTATTAGCATGTTGATCATTAAAAAAAAGAGAATAATTTTAGGATAAAAAAATCAAGAAAAATAAACAGTAATAGTTCTGACCTCCTGCAGTTCAGAGAAGTGGGGCAGCTGAGTTCATAATTAGCTGGTTTCCACAGCTACTGAGTTATAAGAGACAAATCAGGAGGTGCTGGAAACTTCTAAGCTCAAGAGTGATATATGAAGAGTCGACAATAAGTAGACCCCCTCCTGATAGAAGAACAATTAATGATCACACAAAAATATCAGGTTCTAACACAAGAAAAGGCTTCTCTGTTAAACTTTGGAACTCCTTGGCACTGGGTGCTATGGATATCAGACATTTGCCTGGGTTCAAAGAGGCCACTAGGCAAACTCATGGAAGAAGAAGCAACACAGAGAT
The DNA here is from genome assembly GCA_013397555.1 of Urocynchramus pylzowi. Lineage (NCBI taxonomy): Eukaryota > Metazoa > Chordata > Aves > Passeriformes > Fringillidae > Urocynchramus > Urocynchramus pylzowi. The sequence continues at coordinate 1,796,478 of VZRH01003617.1, forward strand.
ATGAAATACAAAAGGTAATTTGTATTTAAGCTGCAAATCAGTGGTAGGAAGGGAATTACTTTTGACAAGCAACACTACATTTGCCATTTTCATATGCTCTTCCCCAAATCAGTAAGACACAGGCTCCCAAGCCTAAGAGGATCATCTCCTCTGTCAACTTACAACCTCTTTTTCACCAGGAGCCACTCTGTGCTTCCTCAGAGTGGGGGGTGAGAGTTTGCATCTACAGATGGGAATTATCCAGCTCATGTCCTTCACTCTGAGACTGTTACACAAGCAATTAGAGGTATTTAGCAGTTCTTGGGTAGTGTAAAGACTTTCACACATGCAGAGGAAACAGCTGTTGCTGCTCTGGAGGGAAGGAGCAAGATGATGCCAGCAGCAGACAGAGGAGCTGCTGTTGCTAACAAGCAGAGTGCACCTGAGTGAAGACACAGCTGAGCTGCATCCAGAAAGGAATTGAAGGCAGCTGTGTGCATGGGAGAAGCTGAAGCAGCTCCTGATTGCCCAAACTACACAACCAACCCACCCACCCACCCTCCCTGTGATGATGGTTTCATGGAGGAGTTATCACAGGGAAGAGGGGCAGTCTCTCTGCAGGGTCATGTTTTTTATTTGGAAACACATCTATAGGAGCTGCTGATCACTGTGAAGTGCCTGAGCCACTGCACACCTTCATTGGATCAGAATTCAGCACAGCAGTATTTAGTTTCTGATTTTAGTGTGGCCTTTTGGTTTTGTGTCACTGAGTTGCTTAATATTTTGAGGCTACAATTTTCACGGGAGAAAATCAGTTGGAATTTTCATGTGAGAAGATCAGTTGGAAAACATGTGGTGTGGTACAAAGATTATATGTCCGTTGTGCTAAGTTTTGGCTGTCAATCTCTTGCAGTACCCAGAACAGCAGGGGCTAAACTTTATTTGGTATGATTTGTCTCTGCTGCAATAATAAAGCAAATTTCCTATGTACATAGCTTCTCATAGTTGGGGTTTATTTGGGTGGTTTTTAATTGCCCCTTTCATTTTATTGTGGAGGATGAATTTTAATTGATTTTTATATGAATGTACCTGTAAAACCCAACAGCCTATGTAATGACAGGAAAATTATACCTATTTGTTGTCTATGTTTTAAGCCTTTCTGTTCCCATTTGACAAATCTTTGCAAAACCTTTTCCTCCCACACAGGAAAGAGAGTTTTTCAGCTCCTCAGAGGCTCGAGCTTCTCAAGAGCTGTGCACCTGGGTAAGATATAGTTTCCATACAGAACATGCATTTCCAGCATCTCCCAGGACCTTTTCCCTGTGGTCATCAGGGATCTCATAAGAAAAGTACATGTGCATGCTCTGAGCTGCCAACAGGCTGAGCATGAGGGGATAGACTGTGAGAGAAATTAAAGTGTTCCTTCAGGAGACCACAGTCTGACTTTGGGTTACACTGAACTAAATCACAAGGTGCTCCTGCAAAATCACTCCCTGTGAAATGAATCTACAAACTGGAGAAAAAAATGGGCCTCTACAACAGTACAGCCTAATGGGTTTAAGAAAAATGCAGTGGAATTGTGTTAATGGCCTGCTTGGGCCTCGTGGCTCTGTATGGGAATTCTCTGCTATTCCATCAGTCACACTAATGAAGGCACCATACCCAAAACCCTTCTGCAGCCAGAGTGCTCATCCTGGAGTTAACTTCATAATGTTTTCTTTTTGTTGTTTGCTTGTTTGTTTGGGTTTTTTCCAGGGGAATTGCCTTGAGCTGATCTGATCCTAATCTCATATTGATACAATTTTCTTTCTTCCAGTAAGGTTGCTCCTGACAGATGTGGGGTGAGGGAATGCCAAACCGGCTCCTACATGGGTTGGGTGAAATTCCAGGTTCTTGGCACCTGAGAGATTTAGAATCAAGGGAGGCAAAATGTTAGAAACTATGTGTTGGAACAAGAAATAAACATCTTGGGTTGTATCCAATCACAAAGATGCTATAGGTATCTGGTCCATCAGGGACTTGGAATCAAGGACAAAAAATGATCCCTGAAGTCCACAAAGCACTGACATTCTTCATCTATTGCATGAAACAGGAAATTAGCATTGAGGGAAATTTGCAGAATCATTAATAACTGTTTTGGTTTGGGGAAAAGCTGTTGGATATTTATCCATCTCCTTTGCTGTGTGCTGTTCTTATGCTTGCATGAAAACATTCATGCTGTGGTCATGTCAAGAGCTCAGCTCATCCATTCCCATCTAGTGCAGGGGAAGATGGTCTGGTAGGTGCTGGAGTAGAACAAGCGTTTTGAAAAATAAAGTAAATGGCAGCCTGTTCTCCCACAAGATTTTCTGTCTGGATTTGTAGACAGACACTGGAGAGTGACTGGAGATGATGCAGGAACTTGCCATCTCTGTGTTTCTTTCCCAGCTGCCATGTCAAGAGCTGGGCCTTTCCACCCCTGCTCTTGGAGCAGCCTCTTGCCCTGGGAGCAGTCCCCAGATGTCAGTGGCAATAGTCATGCACAGAAACAGGGCAACATCTGGCCTTATGTTTTACAAGTTGTGTATTTTTTGCATTGCTCAAGCTTTCAGACAACAGAAGTACTGAGAAATCAGCCTCCTACAGCCAAAACTCTGCATTTTCTGTTAAAATGACTGCATTATAAATAACACTTGATCATCCTCAAGCTATCTCTGAGATGTTAATGCTTCGTGTAGTTACTTGGAGGAGAACAGGGATAAATCTACTCTTTAGCCTGGGAGGAAACATTAATTGCTATTCCCTGTGGTAAAACCAGCCTGACTGGGCCCCAAGAGACTGAGTAACTCAGGAAATCTGGTTAATAGTTGTACTGGTGAATGGACGTGGTGGAAGTCATGACATTACCCAAGGCATTTGCCTACCCATACATAACTGTAAAACCATCCCCTAGCAAAAATTACCCTTTTTAACATTATTCTGCTTTTCTGCTCATAAAAATGTTATAAGGCTTTTGAATTTGACCTGCAGAGCAGAGAAAACTGGTAGCAAGAGCCCCTGAATAATGGCACATCATTATGCAGGCTTTATTTCTCCAAGTATTTTAGAGAGGGTTATCATAGACAGGGGAGTTCAGCTCCATCCCTTCCTTTGGTTACACAGCTCCAGTGACTTAAAGTCAGCTCTCAGCTCTGGGAAGGTGCCTGCTTTAACTGAGCCTAGCAGAGCTTTATTAACGCTCCACTCACGCTCATTTTCCTCACGCAAACTGTCACTATTTGTCAGCAGCTGCTGCTCCTACAGGACGTTCATCAGGTTCAAGTAGGCAGAAAAAAAATGAGTTTGTTATATCAAACCTGGCTCTTTGAAGCTGTGTGAAACACAGTTGTTGCCACCTCGGGGAGCTTGGAGCAGCCACGTCAACATCCTGAAGCTCAGCTGAGCCTGCCAGAGCCCGGGAGGGCTGTGCTGGCCCCTGCAGGGCCAGTGGGGCTCCTGGCCACCACGGGGACATGCCACCTCCTCCAGCCCCACCAGGGCACAGCCACCAGCGCTGCTCTCCTCAGCTCCTAATCCCTTCCTGGCCCCAGCAGGTCACCTGCAGCCTCTGGGCCAGCGGGGCTGACCTGTCCCAGCAAGGAGCTGAAATGCCTGGCAGCAGCAGTGGCTGCTCCAGTGGGTTTCACAGGGCACAGGGTGAGAGACTCAGGGCTGCTGAGGTTTGCTGTGTGCATTTACCCAGAGGTGCTGTGGATGTCCTGTCCCTGCAAAGTCTCAAGGACAGGCTGAATGGGCTTTGAGCAACCTGGTCTAGTGGAAGGTGTCCCTGCCCATGGCAGGGGGATGGCATTAGATATCTTGAAGGTTCCTTCTGACCCAAATAATTCTGTGATTCTGTTATTGATTACTAACTCGTTCTGATGTGCCTCTCCTCCTCCTGCTCATTGACCACAGTCAGTGCTCTGCAAACAGCACCATTAAGCCAGACTTTATCACCAGGGACAGGATGAAAAAAACACTGCTACTTTATTCCCAGCCTTTATCTTCTTTGCCCTGATGACAAAGCATACTAATATTATCCTAATAGCTAGTGCTGCCCAAATATAAGTAAGGTTTGCCAGCCAGACACAAAACTAACATCTCTGTCCCTCCCCATCCACCCAGCTGCCCAATTGCTTCAGCATATGTTTTAAAGCCCATGTGGAAGCCCAAAGATCCCAGCAGCAAGGGGGTGTAAGGAACTGGCTTTAATGTGGAGATGCTTACCTCTGTCTGCACCTATGGAGCACCTCTGGGGCAGGGCAGAGCCTGCCAGCAGGGAAAGAGGCAGTGTCAGAGGATCACTGCACTGGCTCCTTACAGCACTGCTCAGGATAGTAGTGAAATCTAGGATTGATTGGAGTATAAATCTTCCAGCAAAACTGGCCAGAAAGGGGAGCTGTAGCAGATGGGTCCTTAAATTCACCATGGTATCCCAGCTGCTATGCAGAGCTCATCTCTCAGTTGCTGCCAGGGTCCCTGCAGACACCAGGGGCTGTGCAGACCTCACAGGTGTGTGTCTGTCTGTCTTCCAGAGCTGACAGAACACACTGTGATCTGTACAGCACAAGAGCATGAATCTCACCCAGCCATTGTGCACCAGTTTCTCCCCTGACCAAAGCCTTAAGTAGGTTCCCAAGGTCAGAGGGGGAGAATTATTTGGATGGGAGTCCCATAGAGTAAACCCAGAAAATGGAAAAAATAGCAAGAGAAACTTTGTCCCTGAATCAATGCTCCTGCAGTCGCCCTGCACAGCATTAACTTGGAGACCAGCAGGCTGCCAGAAATGACAACTTTCCTAAGGGATTTAAAACCAAAGTTCCCTCTGACAGCTTAATCCCTTGCATGTATATAGCACTTCACATGCCCAAATATTAACTGATTCATGGTTAATTAACTCGTGGTTATAAATTTCCCCTGGCACTTTTTGCAAGACTCAGGATGTAAATGTTAAACCAAGTGTCCCAGGCAAATTGCAGCACTGTATGAAAAATAATAGGGCAGATCATCACCTGGTCTAGTGCAGTTATGTAGATTTACTCGAGCTCAGGGCTTGACACAATTGCTCTTGAATTCATTACAGCAAACTGCAATGAATGAAGTGCAGAGCTCCTTCCTGTACTGAACTCCAGTAATTAATTCCCTGCTAACACAGGGGACATGGTGTACAACAGCAAGTTCACATTTATTCAGATGGGTATTATGACATTGTAATGCAGGAGCTGAGGAAGACAAGGTGTTTCAAGGCAGTGGAATTGAAGAGTATTGCAAAAGAGAATCTGTATGAAAGCTGATGTTCATAGCACAGCCTACTCCTTTGCTTGAGCAGCACCCAAAGCAAAGGGAAATTTTACCCAAAAAGAACCTCTACAGGGTAGCTCCTCCACCCCTCTTCATTTCCCAGAGCTGGTGAGACATTTCATTAAAGCTCAGGTCAGCTCCCCAGTGACCTCTGAGAGGGAGCACATACATCTTTAGCTGCCTCCCTGGGAGGGCTGGGAACATACCTCCTTCCTCTTCCATCTTGCTCCATGCTCAAAGTCTTTGGGGACCCTCAAGAATTTTCCACAGAGCTAGTTTCCCTTGGAGCAGTGCTAATCTAGTGAAACCAAAATTGTGAGGATTCTTAATCCATAATTTTTGACCTGGTGAGGAAAGTTTTCAGAAATATTAGGCAGCTACACACACACAAACATCTCCTTCTGAGTCTCTGTATGTATATCAGTCACATTTTGGCTTACAGCTCTACACTTCTAAGCTTAATATTTAATGAACCTAATAAACATTTTGCAGTAGTTCAGTGGTTTCCCTTCCAAGAAGAACTTGTAGAGGGCTCTGATTAGTACCTCTGGCTTTTCCTGGCATCTGGCCTCTCTGTGGAGTGTTGCTGCACTAAACTTAAAGCCCTTTTTTCTGTGGAGAAAAAGCACAAAGAAATATGGTACAAAATAATCAATGTTACAGACACCTATCCTCTCTAGAAGTGCAAATGCATGAGAATAAGACAAAACAAAGGCTTTTACAGAAAGAAACCCCTTCTTTTTCTGTATGGATGATACTAACTTGAGGAACCTGTTGTGTGATTTTACAAATTAAGGCACAAAGAGATTTGAGGTGGGGAAAAAGGATTCTGATATTTTTATGGCATGAGGAAGTATATAGCATTCTGAGAAATGAAATGTTATCAACTAAGTACCGGCTAAGATATGTCAGGAAGAAACATATCATCAGGGCAGCTTGTTCCATGGGCTAGTCCCATGTAAAAGAAAAAGTTCTTCCTGGACATGGGAGAAGGGTGAACACTAGTAAGGCAAAAGGAATGGAACTGTCCTATACACTCAAAACCCCTAAAGGAGCATGTTTGTGTTCTCAAGTGCCTAATGAAGCCTGAGGTCCCAGTGCAGCCTATCAGCAATGGTTTTACCAGAGCTGCTTTTCTCCAGCCCACAGCTTATTCACACTTGTAAGGCCTCAATACTTTTGAAATTTCTGCCTTTCAGTTATGTTTAGTTGAAGTCAGCTTGTGAGTTCCAAACTAGTTAGGGAACAAACCTGCTAAAAACCACACATGTGCACCACCCAACATTCATGTGATGGCATCAGTCTTGTTCTGACACCAAGCTAAGAAATGGTGTGAGCATAGGAACATCCCTCCTTTGACCCCTTCCCAAAACTGTGACCCAAATTCACAGCAGAATTTTACACTTGGGTTCCCAGAGGGCATTCAGAGCCATTCTCAGGACCAGGACCAGGACCAGCCATTCTCAGGGTGGCAGGCAGAGCCCAGACAGCTTCTGATGCCCCAAGCTACAGGGCTGGGGCCACAAGAGAGATACATTCCCTCTCTCCTTTTGCACATGAGTGTTTCTTTAAAGAGAGAATATCCCTGAGAAGAACATTTTGGCCCTGTGTGCTGGGGGGACAGAGGCTGTGCTTCCCAAACCCCAGCACCCCTCTTGCCATGCTGCAAGGACAAACCTCTGAAGCTCCTTCCCCATCGCCCTCCCAACCCAACCCACTGGAGCCATCACTCAGTGATTTGTGATGTACTGAAACACAGTTTACATTGCAAAAAGCTCTAATATGTCCCTGGAAAGCAATTAAGGGAGAGCTGCACATGAGTGTTAAGGGGTTTGCTCCTCCAGCAGATGTCCTCTTGGCAGATGCAGCCCCGGCGAGCCGTGCTCCACCTCAGAGACTCGGCCAGGAGAGCGGCAGTCCCGCTCCTGAGCAGCCAGGCTGATTTTTATGAGGCCTTTCCCCGGAAATAAGGAGCATGGTGAAGCCAGGTGATCTTCCCCTGCGGCTGCTGGTGTGGATTATGGAGCTGGCAGCAGCAGGAACGCATTAAGGAAAGCTCCCAGCAACGGGTAAGTTTTAAAATGAAAGCTGGCTCGGTGTTAATGCACAAGTAATGTGTCCCAGCTGCCTTTCATAAAACAGCCAGCTGAAACTCAGCATCATAATAAACGAAGCAGGGATTTCACAAACATCCTGGCTGTTCAGAAAGAGACTGACTTGTCTTCTTTTTTTTTTTTTTATAAGTATTTTTTTTCCCCTCAGAGCTTGATTAAACATTTCCTGTTTTCAGCTTTCCAGAAAGGTCCTTGTGAGCCTTCCCCTGCTGCTTTCATGCTGGCAGCTTCATTTTTCAAGGCCTTTTCCTGGTCCTGGTGTGACACAGAAATGGGAGGTTTTGTGTGGACCTGGTACCTGGGCAAGAAATGCTTCTGCTGCAGCTGCATGCTCATCATGTTCAGTGCCATCCCTGCAGGCACAGGGTGGCACAATGCTGGTGGTCTCACAAGACTCCAGGGAGAAGCCTTATGACCTGTCACTTCCTATTTGCAGACAAGGTAAGAAGAAAGCTGTCTACAGCTGGGAAATAAACCTTGGATTTCTGCTTTTGCCGCTGATTCAGGCAAAGTCAACCTAAGGCTGGACCATCAGAGCTGATGGAGGTCAATAACTCACAGAGGAACAAGCCCCTGAAGCAGAACATGATGAAGCAGCTGGGCTGGGTTTCATCTCTTTGAACTCAAGTCAGCCAGTGGAGCAAAATAGGCACCTTTGGGAGCTATTAATTTGAGTTTCTTTGTACTAATTTGAGTTTCTATTTAAAATAAAATTTAAAACGTCCTACAAGCATGCAGACATGACTGTGTACCTCTTATGTGTCCACAGCCAAACCTTGCATGCAGCCCAAGTCTGGAGGAGGGGAGGAGATTCTCCTGGCCATGCCAGTCCTTTTGATCATCCAGGGTTTCTACAGCTCTTTCCACAAACTCCTCTAAATCAGGGAATTTGAAGAAATAATGTGCTTTTTCTCAATTTTTTCCCCACAACTCTATAGACCCGTCACAGTTTGTCACCCAAAATGAAGGATGGAAGCAGTCTTGAAATTCTCCCCTCCCTGCCTAGCCAGGGAGCAGGATGGGACTCCTGACCTCCACCTGAGGTACACTGGCATCTTGCCAGCCTATAAAATCAAGTTTCACCAATTAACTTTCAGTAGTGGAGGGTCTGGCTAGAAGTACTCAGCTCTAATCCCAGATAATGTGTGACAACTTTCAGTGTGCTCATTCCAAGTGTTGAATGGGCTTCAGTGTTTCCTACAGCTCTGTAATATATGCCACAAACACATAAATCTTTTCTGTGGTACAGAAGAGAGAAAATTCTGAAAAGACTGACTGCAGCAGAAATAGAAACATCTCTTCATCATCTCCTGGTTTAATGGTATGTGTCTGAATATCTCTAGAATTCCAGCTTCACCTATTGTTTAGAAATGCCTGTGATGTTTTCTTGACAGCCAGCTAGGAATCCCCTTGTGATTTGGAATTTATCTTCATCTTGCCTTAACTTTCCCCATCTGACAAAGATGTTGCCAGGATTAATTAATAGTGTAAGGTAGTGATTAATGGGTAGGTATTACAAAACCCGACGTGCCGCCGGATGCTGAGGATTTTTGGGGAAGTTTGGAGAGCAGCATTCCTAAGGAGCTAGTCTGAGCTTGACCTCTCTCGATCATAAAATCATCATACATATTCCACAACATGGAAATGTTCTCTCATGCTCACTTTTGGTAACAGGCTGGTGAATGGTGAGGCCTTCAGTTGATGCTTCTGGCTACCCATAAATTTCTGCAGGATTTGTAACATTCGGAGAGAAGTTCCAAGGAAACAGATTAATTTTCTTTCCCCCGCAGTCTTATTTTACTTTGAATCCTCAGCATTTTCTTTTCCTAAAACAAGGTATCAAAATATCTTGAATGGAATTTTTCAATGCATACTGTGAAACACCTTGCCAAAAAACATTCACTTCAAATGGTATTTGTTTGGAGTACCTGAGTTTTCTTTCAGCCTCAGGAATTCTGCTTAGCACAACTCCATAATATTTCAAAATGAAAACAAAATATCATTGAAATTTATCAGCCATATGCAGTGCTTTTTTAGACTTTGTGCATTGATCTTGGTTAACTGAAAAGAAGTTTTTCTGGAGTTTTCTCAAATTTTTCTACTTGGGTTACTCTTTTTCTCCTTCTATATGACCTTTTTATCCTCTTAGAAGTTTTCAGAAAGGTTACTTCAGGTTGTGAACAGAGTGTAACACTTGTCTTGCCTATTACCAATATTTCTAAAGTAAGTGTTAGTGAATTATTTTACCTTTTCATGGGTTTTCTTCCAAACATGAGTACAGTCATTCTACAGAGGTATTTTTAGAACAGCTCATGCTCTTTATGATTCTGTAACCTATGCAATACACCAACCCACAAATGCAGGGAAAAAAGGTATTGCAACAAACTGCTAATTTTTTTTTTTTTTTGACGTCTCTTTATTTCAAAAATGTAACGTTCTTTAAAGAAAAGGAAAAAAAATTAATAATAAGAAAACCCTCTTTAGGAAATTTTCCTTTTCAAAATTTAAAGACAATGCTCTTTCTCACTGTGGCAGCTGCTTCCATTTGAGGACTAAAGAAAATAAATATTTTTCCTGTTGGAAAAAGTATGGTGGAGAAAAGAGTGAACTCAGTATTTGTCTCTACCTTAGTAGTCCTATTATGCAAAACCAAAATTAAATACAAAATCAAGAATCAGAACTCATCCTCTCCATTTTCATTATGTTACAAGGTATAAGTTGTCTTCCCAATTGGGAAAGAATTCCTCATGAAAGTAAGTCCTGGACAAAAATGACCTAACCTTAAAATTAAATGCTGTCCCAGAAGGAAGGTTAGGTTTTGCTGAGCTCAAACTTTTAGAGATTTGCCAGTCAAGCTTTGCTGCAATCACTGCTTTGCTCTGCAAATTGCCATTGAACTCACATCTCAGACCTCAGGCAAAATCATCACAGCCATACAGTGCATGCCCCAAACCCAGCCTGCTCAGAACAGGTGAACAATTTGACCTTTTAAACAGTTGTGTCTTTTCATTTTCTGTTTCTAAAGCCTAGAGTTAAATACTGGTCTCAAAAAACAACCTTGTGAGAGGCCTGGGGATAGCACAACCTGTGTCTGCTGCACAGCCATGAGGAAAAGGGAACCAGCCTCTGTTGTGCTTGATGCAGCCCTTCCCCCAGGATTGCTGGTTTGACACATAAAGCCAAGATAAAGGAAAGGAGCTGTTATTATCCTCTGCCACATCTCCATTTTATGTGCTGAGAGCCAGGGCAGGAGGTGCCATGACTTATTCTTGGGTGCACACCCAAAGCCCGTGCCAGCAATGGTATTTTACCCAGCTCTTTGTCCCTGGCCAATGTTTTATCAATAATACCCATTTTTCCCTCCATAGATTTTTTGTGCAAACAAATACACATGTTTAGGCTATCCCTGCTCTTTTTCCATGGCACATCATCCCTGTCAGCCATTCCTTGGCACCTGCCCAACCAACGTGGCCATCGTTTGTTTGCGGCTTCATCCCTCAGAGCACCATGTCATTGTCATGGTGCTCCACTGACATCAAAGGTCCTAACCAAGATGGAGACATGGTTGTTTTAAACATCACCTAAATTACATTTTGATAAAATAAACCATTTCACAAAGTGAAAACTCTTCTAATACAGTTGACACATGACCAGATTTAGGTGCAGCACGTCCTTGGCCATGGATAAGCAACTGCTGTTCACACAAGTCATCATTTCTGGGCAGGAGGAGACAGCTCCCCATGGCACCAAACCATCATTCTTGGAAGAAAGAGCTATTTATGATTGGGACAGACAAGTTGCCTTTGCCAGGTTGGAGATTACTCTGGTATGGGCACACCCAGCTCATTCAAAGTGAAGTGTGGCAGTATCAATCTCTAGTGGAGACCTGCTTTGGCAGAGCCAGAGATTAAGTTGATGTCTCCCAGCCCTGTAATAAATAAAGACAGACATGAGTGTTGGGAGTACTTGATCATGTTGATGATTTTAACCAAGTTTTTATTGCAGGAGAGGCTGCTAATTTTAACCCCATCCATATTAATTAATAGTCAAACATGAATTTTTTCCAGATTCTCCAGCAGTCTAAATAGAAAACCTCATACACGTTTTCAGGAAATTCGGTGATTGTTTTGAAAATTCTACATTCATTTGTGTTTCTTGTGACTTTAGGGACAGTGTATTGGGCTAGGAAGGAAAGCCCACCTCCTTCAGTAGGAGCAGAAGGCATGGAGAAGGCAATGTCCCTCGTGCCACCCATATTAGCCAGAGGCATGGTCTGCCCCAGGAGTAAGAGTCATGGGCACTGTACCAGCAACATTGACACCATGGACAGGATCTGGCTTCAATATCAAGAATAAAAAGCTTCAAGTATGTCCTCCTGCAGACTCTCAGACTGACTTTACCTGATGTATCTAGCCACATGATCTTTTATTTTTATTTCTTTGCATGGTTGTGCACTTCCTAAGAGTTGTGCCAGAACTGGGAGTAAGGAGGCATTGCACACGATGGTGCCCTCAGAGCACTTCCAGCCATCAGCACAAGGGAGGGCAGGAAATCTTGCCAGAATCCCAGTTTTTCAGAGTGGAAGTGTTTGGATAAATACTGACTGCTTTGAGGTTTAACCACTCTGGAGAAAAATGGGGAAAACAGGGGTGGAAATGGCCCCTAAGATCACCAAGGCTCTTTTGTCTGCCAGGATAGGGTTATGATTCTTCTCCACTCTGCCCATTCCTGGCATAAAATTTCTTGCCAAGGAACCAACCTGCTCATTTTGGTAAGGCAGGAGAAGTCCCCATCCTGTCAAGGAGGGCAGTTGCTCAAAGCAGGGGTTTTATGCCTTTGAGGCAGCAATTAGTGCTGGCAGTCCAGCCTCAGAATCACATCACATGGGTTTTTTCTTCTGTAAAAGGACTCATGTTTTACTTGTTTTCTCCCGTTCTTCTTCATTTTATACCCAAATGAAACCAGTGCCAATTGAACCAAGATGCCTTTTCTATTACTTCACCATTTCCATCTCTTTTCTTTTCCTTCTGCACGTTGCTGAGAAATCATCATCGTGTCCTCATGGGGAAAGACTAACAGGTCACTTTACTAGTAGTCCCCCCAAATTTTCCTTTCTCAATTTTATCTCGTTGCTCCTCCATGTACCTCCACAAGAGGTTCAAGCTGTAAAGAGAGAAACATTCTTTTCCTCCCAGAAAGCAGTCCAAATTAACATTTTCCTTTGTCTATATAATCCATTGTCCAAAATTTAGGTCAGATTCTCAGCCAGTATAAAGCTCACAAATTCATACCCTCTATAATTTTATGGCAGCTGAGAATTGATGTAAAATGTGCCTGAGGAAAAAAAATAGCCTCTGTTTTCAGACTGTCCTGGCTTCACAGAGCAGTCATTTCCAGTATTGCTGGAAGAAACCATCCCTCAGGTAGGATGGACAAAGAGACTTTCCAGTGCAGAAAACAGGTTATTGTAAATATTCGAATAATCTTTACCCATCTGCAGTAAAACAAGATGCTGCTGTATCTGGGCTCAAAAGCTCTAGGGTTAAAAGCACAAGCAATCACTCTCAGAAATGTGGAGTTTTTTCATGACAGCTTTAGTAGCATCATGATAATCTTTGCAAACTATAAGGCCATTGACACCTTCCAAAAGCATTTCCTGCCCTGCTGTCTCAAAACTCACGCATTTCTGCTTGCAGTGGAAGCCCTGCAGTGAACACGTGCATCAAAAGTTCTGAGGAGTGAATAAGACATATGAGAAATATGGAAGCCAAGAAACATGATGGATAAAACAGGCTGGATTTTCATCGCTGGTGGCCACAACAACAGCCATAGAAAGTGTAATAGGAACGGTGTTTCCAAGAGGATGTGAGGTTATGGATCCAGCAGTATCAGTAAATGCTGTCTGCTCTCCAGTGTGACCACATAATAGCTAAACTGCTGTATTTTCCACACTGCTCAGCTAAACAGCCTAAATTGGACCCTCTCAAAGGCTAAAAGGAATCAATTTCATCCTAAACAATTCCAAGGCCAACCTGACCAAAGCCTTTGATTCATGCCAGTGAAAGTGAAAAAAAGTCACTGGTTATTGTTCAATATTCACCAGCAGAGTGAAGAGCAATGGCTGCATTCACCTTGTCCTCCTCCTGCAGAGGTGACCAGCAACTGGTACCTGGGATTGCTCAGGGGTGAGGAGCTCCCTGGCTCAGTCCTCTGTTATCAGCTCCATCTCATTGCAGCTCTGCACCTTCTCCTTACCTGGAAGCCATTAACTCCCTGGTCTGCACTCCCCTTCCAGGGGCCACTCTGCAGAGAATATTGCTGACCAGTTCCTGGTATGTTCTTTCATCTGATGAAAGAGCTTATTTAAACAGAAATCTGAACATTGCTGCTCTGCCAGGCACTGGCTGAAAATATGTTAGTAGATGCTTTGTCATGAGCAAATCCAGACCAGAGTTTCCCTCTAGGTTCCTCAAGTTCCAGTTATGAAGTCCTCAGTTTTCAGCCAGGTAGGTAAAAATCTTTCACATTTTTACAGATGGGGGAACTGTGGTGGAGCAGAGAGTGTAAGAAATTCACCCAAGATCAACAATGACATTTTTTTGTGGCAGAGTGAAGAGTCAAGCTCAGATCTCCTGCCATGCAGTGGGGGTACTTTCACCACCACACCACCCTCCTTCCTTTGCAAGCCTGCTAGAGCTGGGTTAAGGGACAACACTCCAAAACCAATGGCACCAGCCATCCCACAGGGAGAAAAACAGTGCCCAGGGTCAGTGTCTGGATAGCTAAAATGCAGAAGTGAGACACATCACTCACATCTCCTGCAGAAAGACAAGCACATGGTCATGGCTGGAGCATCCCAGCACCATCTAGGGCATAAAATGCTAACATTTGGCTGCAAAGAAAACTACAGGGAGCTCATGGAAACCACTTGCAAACATTCATTCAGCTCAGGGCCTGAAAGATCAGACCACCCACTCCAGCACAGGAGTTATGTGCCATGTACCTGGTGGTCAGGTGGTGAAGGAATTAATTTCACCTAATTCAGATGCCTACAAGGTAGAGCTGGCCACCTCAGGTTCTTCAATAAATGATCTTTGAGGAGACACTTGTCTGATCTACTCTAAAGCTCTAAGATAAGTAGAGTTATAACCTGAATATTAAAAAAAAAAAATGAAACAGAAAACACAGCCCCAGAGTCTGGCTTAGATGAAAATATCTATGTCTATGCATCTACTTTTGACCCCATGTATCTCACCCAACATGACAAATGGGAATACACTAAAACTGAAGTAGAATTCTTTCAAAATCCTGTGAAGTGATGCTTAGTCCGAAGTGGCTTTATTTGATATGCATATGCATTTCATGTGTGTGTAAACACAGTGTAATTCCCACTGCAATATTTGGCCACAGTAGAGAGCTGATAGTTCTGATCATGGGAATTGTTTCCATTATGAAAGATGGCAATTCAGTTGAGTGGTTTTGACTCAGTCCTGTTTATCAGCAGAGTAAGGTCATGTTCTTATTTTTCCCTGGGCATAATGGGAATCAAAAAGTAAAGATGAGCCTCTCCCTATTTTCTTGGTCTCTTCTTCTGGTCACATCTACACCCAAAACATCCTCTTTGTGGTCAGTTGGGGTTACATGTGCAGCTGATTCTGGCAGCTTGGGCCTTTCTGTTACTATCTCCTCCCTCCTTCTCTGCTGTTCTGGCACATTTGCTTTTGCACACTCAGAATTCAACCAAAACAATGTCCTGACTCCAGGTTTGCCTTCTGCTGCCAGTGAAACACCACAGGCAGTACATCTGGGTTTCTGAAGGGCCTCCTTGCAGCTTCTGCTTTTTAAACAGCTTCTATTACCTAAACACAGACCTATGTGCCTGGAGTGGAGGATGGCCACAATAGCCAGAAATTCAGTGACATTTTGCAGAAGTAGCCAGACATGGGTGAAACAAGCAGGAAGGCTTGTCCCTTTCAGCTCAGTCCCCTCCTGAGTGATCCTGGACAGACCCTATTTTCAATCACTTCCTATTTTGCCAGATTTAACTGTGTGGGCTGAAATGTTATGCTCTGAATATCTGCTGTGCACTAAAAGTTTCGAGCCAATTTGAGACAAAACATTTCAGGAAATTTCATGCACAAGGCAAGGGAAAAATACATTCCTTTGCCCACGTTCAGGAAGCTGTTTCACAAAGAGTGAGACTGAGGAAATGTGGTTTCATTCCAACATGCAGGCTGGGCTGGTAACTCAACCCCCCTGCGGCTCCCCTTGTTCCCCCCATGCCCTCTGACCTGCCCCCCTGGACAATCACCAAAACACACCATGGTTGTCCTGAGCCACCTGCCTGTGGACAGACTGGTCACAACAAAATTTGGCCTCTTCTCACCTTTTTCAGAACACTCACATGCATCTCAATTATCTACTCAGCCATGAAGTTTCAAAGAACTTGCAGGACCTTTATTGTATTGGAGTTTTCCCCTCTTTCTTCTCTTAAAATCAGTTTGCAATTGGCCAAGTGATTAAAAAAATGAACACAGATGGGGAACACAGAGGGAATGATCAAATCTTTTCACAGAAAAGGAATGATCAAATCTTTTCACAGCAAAGTAATGATCCTTCTTTTCACATAGGTTAATATCTTTATTTGACCTTTATTAGTGGCATTACCAACTCTGTTTACAGACCATTTAATTTATATTCTGTGTATTAATGTGTACCTAAACACTGTGGAGAAATGGAAATTCATAAAGGATGTAATCCAAAGCTTTCCAAGCTTCCCTGTGCTATCTAGGCTAAAAAAACCCTTCCTCTTCCTCTTCCTCTTCCTCTTCCTCTTCCTCTTCCTCTTCCTCTTCCTCTTCCTCTTCCTCTTCCTCTTCCTCTTCCTCTTCC
>VZRH01003617.1:1812812-1875075 GCA_013397555.1 Urocynchramus pylzowi
TCTTCTTCCTCCTCCTCCTCCTTCTTCTTCTTCTTCTCTTTCAGTCATTTGACTGCATCTGATCTTTTTCAGCAGGGCATGAAAATGAAAGAAGTCAATGAGAGTCTACTTGAAGAAATGTTATCTAAAATATTAAATGCTTGGTAACTTAAGAGAGAAATGTTAGTGGTCACTGCCTGGATCAGAACAAGTCTTCCTGTGTAAAACACCAGCTAAATGATATCTTTAGGGCACTCACAGAGGACACACAAGTATGAAAAGGATTTTTGACCATTTCTCTGATGTGACCCTTTGGATTCAGTTGAGGTAAATAAAGTGCCATGGAAAAATGCATATTGGCCACTCTTTCCCTTGCACTGTTTGTAAGGGATGTCAAGAAGACAACAAATCCCAGCTAGTCATCCAAATAGGCTAATGAGCCACAGAATCACACTATGCAAACCCATTGTTCTGCACACAGTATTTTGGCTGACAAAAAACCAGCAAATTAGTACTGGAACTCTTAGACATCAGAGCTGCAGTGTTATTATCAATTCTTCTTCCACCGGCCCTTCCTCCATGACAAGAAGGAACACACAGGCAGGCCTTTTCATGTGTCCCAAAGTGTCTGAGATGCCCATTAAAATGAACAATTCATTCTCCTGGTGTTGCATGAAGAAGTCCCCGCTCCTTGGTGACTGCAAAAACTTCCTGAATAGAAGAACATGCATGTAATTACCAGCAGCTCTAAGGTTAGCATAAATCAAAGTGAGAAGTCAGCTGCCAGGGGCACTTCACAAGCAGTGCCCACATCTCCAATGGAGCTGAGCTAAAGCAATAACCCCATCCAAGTCCCTGAATGGGCCATGGCTTGTAATGGGCTGGCACAAAGCTACATTATCCCACAAGCTGCACCTGCTTCTGGAGCTGCTGTATCAGCAGCAAATAGAGGTGCCACCTGGCAAGATGGCATTTCCTGAAGCCTGCAGTGACAAGGCAAAAAAAACCCTTCCCAACAAACAGATGGTGCCCACAGAAATGGGAGTTATATGGAAGCAACAAAGGGCATTACAGCAGCCACTAACACTCTGCTCTCAGCCCTCTCTAAACTGTCACACACATCCTTAGTGGGTGGCAAAGACAGGCCTAAATTCAGGTGCCTCCTCTCCCAGGAAAAAAGGATCTTGTTTTTCAAGTTCATTGCTCCTCAAACTGTATGGAAAAGATTAGAATCACAAAGACCCACTGAACAGTGTCTGTCCCTCAGCATAAAGACAGCAAAAAATAAAGCCCAAGGACTGACAGTGCTAGAAACAGGCCATCTGCAAAGGGATGTAAATGTGACTGTGCCCCCAAGTCATGGCTTACGGTCTTGGAAAGCTAAAACATGCTGACTGAAAGCATGCAATTAGTGCCAAGAAGAATATAAAGTATGGGAATACAAGGAGTGGGGAGGTGGTCAAATTTGCAAGAAGAAAACAAAAGCTTTGTTTATCCCAATGAATTAATTGCAAAACATGGAAGTAACAAACAATCAGAGGTGCCTCTGCCATGGGTTATTGATTCTGAGGGTGTCCAGCTCCAGTTGCAGCCACCAGTAACAGAACAAATGGCCTAAAAGGAGAATTACTTCCTGACACACAATGGTTATGTCCTGAAACATAAAAGTTTATGTCTTTCCCATAGCTGTTGTTTATGTACTCTTTAAAATGTTATTATTATAATGCTGGATTGTCATGTCATCTCCTGAAATATCTCATCCTTATTTCCATACAGCAAATTTTTCTTCAGCCACGACCCTCGAGATTTCACAATAGTGTTGTAATAATAATTGCATCTCAAGGATCTGAAAGAGCTTTGCAAATCACGGACAAGATCCTGTCTCCCTTGTCAGGAGATGCCCCAAGTTCATTCTGGGGCCTCCAAAGCTGCAGTGTTCTTGGAGACTGAAGTTACCTTTCCATGGGAAGTAAATTTAAAAGTCAATTTCAGCTCATAGGTGGCAAGATACACCAGGAATCCCTGGACCACTACAGTCCTATGGGATTCCCTGCCCCACACCAAACACTTGCAGGCTGTGGTTCCAGGTCATTTATGGTGCCAAAGGAGTGGCAGACACAGCTCAGCATTGTTCACCTCTTGATCCAATTTCCTGAACTTTAGCAGATCGTTTGGGAACATGGCAAAGGGTTGTCTTCCTTTTTTGTTTTATGTTCTAGAGAAGGAAAACATCTCAATAGGAAAATCTGGAGCAGCCTGGCCTGCTCCAAAGACTGCAGGTTGTGTATTTGTGATGGTGTTATCTGTTCAGAGGGGTCACTCTCCCTGCCTCAGGCAGCAGTTCTTTTCTCCCTGATATCCCTTTTGTGCAATTGGAGAAGAGCAAGGAGACCCAGCTCCCCTCCCCATGGATCAAGTCACATCTTTTGCATCTTTTATTTATATTACATTATTTTTTTGTCAGGTTCATTTTGAAACCCTGAGAAATGCCAAACTGGGGAAAACAACTCCAAAATAAATCTGGAGAGCTGTTAGGCTGAGTCCAGGTGAGCAGTGCAGGCAGTGTGGTGCTCTGGTGATGGCTGTGTGCTGTGCAGGGAAGGGACAGTAAATCCCTGCAGTCAAGCACTCTGGTAGCACTTTGTGTTGCCCCTCTGTGTTTGCCCACTCCATTTCCAGCCCATTCTGGCCACTGGGCATTCATTTTGGTTGTGTCTTTTCTTGTCTGGTGTTTTGCTCTGTCCTAACCACAGACACATCTTCCCTGAATCAAACAATAAAAGTGAAACATCTATGCCATCATCTCCACAGGCACTAGCCAACCCCATCCCTTACTCATCTGGGTAGAAAACCCAACACTGAAGTATTGCTCTTCCCAAAAGGACACCAAAATTTTCTGTATCAACTTTCTCCTGGGGAAATTTCACATCTTTCCAGAATAACTGCAGAATGCTGAAATCTCAGTCTGACCAACAGGTGAGCCTCTCACCCAGGGTTTGAGATTCTCTTCAGGCAGGGCTAAACTTAAAGGTAACCTTTGTCTTCTTTTTTTTCCCTTTAGAATATGATGTCCCACAGTTGCTGTGTTTTAGCTGCAGAAGGTTCAGCTGTTAGTCCCTGTTGTGAGACCAGGGTGAGTGACACAGCAGAAGTTAATAAAAATGAGAAGCAGAAAGATGCACAGGTGGAAAGATGAAGATGAAAACAAAACTATTCAAACAAGAAGCACTTGAAATTACAAAAAAAAAAAAAAATCAATCCATGCCTGTAGGGAAAAAAAATAAGACTTAAAGACAGATAATTTGGCACAAGGGCAAACACAGAATTATCACATTCCCAAAAATGGATCCAGTCACAATGCCAGATGCAATGCAGAAATAGTTCAGATCCAGAACACAGCTTTCCAGTGCCTATCTATTTCTGGGATAATTAGTACCATGGGGGAAAGGGAAATAGAAACACTATAAAGTTTATCTAAGAGATGGAAACACACCCAGCATTTGATGTGAGAAAAGAAAACGTGCTATTATCTAGCATGTGTCCTGCAGGAATGGCCACAGGCCTGGGCTGGGATCAAGGTCTATGGAGCTGAACTGCCTGAGCCCACATGGAGAGGCTGAAGTGAAAATGTTCTCTTACCATCTGCTCTGACATCATCTGAGCAGAACATGTAAAGAACTGGTGGTTTAGAGTTTACCCCAGACAACTCAGAAATTATCAAAAAGTCTCCCATAATCCATCAAACAAAACTCAGCAAACATTTTCATGTTTTGCCATCTTTCTTTGAAGTACATAACAGAAGATAAAATGCTTCAGCCTCAGCTGATCTAAGAATTTATGAGGTCAGGTGAAATGTTCCTATTTGCTACCACTGGAGAATTAGGTTTCCAAAACTTGTTCATCTGCTCCAAAGATGTTGGAAACCAGATATAAAGTGTCTTGCTAGAATTTTGGGCAAAGGCTGCAAGAAAGAAGAGTTTGCACTTCACATAATCAAAACAACTGAGCCAGAGAGCAAGAGGAGAGAGGGGAAGAGGATCAGAGAGAAAACCAGACAGACCAAGATTTCAGGAGTGGCTAGCAACTTTGGCTGTCACAGCTTGTGCCAACTCCTGGCTCTACTGGCTGGACCTTAACTAAAATTCACTGTATCTGCTTTTCACAGCCCAGATCAAGCTGCCTCAATTACACAGCATCATGACCTCTTTGGAGAAGGAATTGCCTTCCATTCTGAATGGGACATCTCCTATCTAAATTTAGATACCAATAACACAGATGTAATTCCAACTTCCCATGTAGTTGATGAAGAGAAAGAGACTTTCTCAGAAGATCAGCTTTAGGTGACTACTTTATGATATCCCACTCTACAGAAACTATTTTCTGTACTATTTCCACTGTCTACACCTCTGATGTGGCACCCATATCATAAACTTCAACACTTGGCCACCTAAATCCCAGCCTGTGTGTCCCTGTCTCTATTTCAAGGAGCCCAGATTCCAGTCAGGATCTCAATATACAACAATAACACAAGTAATGTTAGATAGATCTGAACACTCTGAGAGACTGGGCTCACAGCCACCAGTTATTTAGGGACTCAGCTCCTAACCTGCACCATGGCAAGGAAACCACTGGGAGTCAGGGACCTAAATGCTTCTGTGGATCAGGATCCCAATTTCAGACTTACTGGAAGTGGAAGTGCAATGAACTTTACTCACCTTTCAAGGGCTTCAGCAGAGTTGTTGTGGTTTCATACTCCCTCTAACATCCACTGCTGCTGATCTGCTGACCTCAGGGGTCCTGGGATGCAGCCCACATTTGGGGCAGGATGACAATTGCTCTGTTTCTTGTTCCCAAGAACCAGCCTATAATCAGAAACTGGCAAACCTCAGAGAGGCTAGTGTGCCATCCAAAAAGTGCACATGAAACATTAGGGCCAGGAACTGGGATCCAAATCTGCTGAGACCAAACAGGGTTTCTTACCATAGCAGGGCAGAAAGTGCTGGTAACAAGAGGCATTTTGTGGTGTTTCACTCTGAGCCCCAGCTGGAGCCAAGGAGAGCACACACCATCTGCAGATGTATTTTAGACTGCAATGAACCTTTTTTTTAACTGCATGCCGGAGTGAAAAAAAAAAAGGCTGGGAAAAGGCTCTGGATTGTCACTTGCATCTATTCAAATATAGCTAGCCAGTCACTAATGACAACCTACATTGAGACATGTCCAAAACACAAACCAACCCTTTGATGGAGGTTTTTAAAAGTCTGAATAATAGAGGTTTGGGTTGTTTTTTTTTTCTTCTCCTGTTTTTCTTTTCCCTTCAGCTCTTCAGGGTCCCTGGATCAGAAGCAGGAGTGCCAAGATACAGGGGGAGCTGCCCATCCTGCCAGGTTCCCTCAAAGCAATGAATGCTGCTATTCTTCCTGTCCCACAGCAGGAAAGCCTGCTTCCCCAGGGTCCCTGCCTGCTGTAATTCCCTGCTGTGAGCACGGGCCCCTCCCTGGTGATCAATGCAAGTCTGCCATGGGCAAACTTCTGACAGGTAGAGCTGGAATTACTTCAGCTTGCATGGGCCCTTCTTGTGCAGCTGACCTGACATGTTTTGGGGGAATTTAAGCCCTTCAGATTTGCTCTGTGTGTCCAAATAGCTGTTGAAATATTTCCACCTAGATAAAGGAATCTAAAAAGTATCTTTTCACTCTATGAACTCGTCTCTTCTTTTGACACCTTGACTATCACCTCCCAAACTTCCAGCAGGGGGGGACCTTGATTAAAGCTACTGAGGCACTGCAGGTTGGGATGCAGGCATGGATTTTTCTCTCTGCTGACAGATCTTCAGTCCAGGGAGAAAGATCTGGCACATCCAGAAGTACCTGAGAATTTCTCATTTTGCTTTTCATGCTTTGATGGAGATACAATTCAGGGAAACACAGAATTGCCCCATTTTGTCAGAGGGTGGTTGCACAGGGCCCCCACTGAAGTCAGAGAAAGCCAAAATCTTCCCCTTTGTGGGCTTCTAGAGAATGAGGACTGCCTTCAAATCCCACCTGCATTTGGAGGTGAAAACCAGAAGCCAGGCAGAGGGGAAGTGTAGGATGGTCTTTGGCAGCCAGCTCTGCCTGTGACTGCCCTGGTGGGATCATCTTGGAATTTCCACTGCCCAGGCTGTTTTCTGTAATCGTGTGAGGGAGCACAAACAGACACAACATACATTCTGGCTGGCCTGATAAGATTAAGCAAATGTCTAAACATCATCATTCCAAGAGATACACCAAAATGCCAGAGTTTGTCTTCTTCTTCTTCTTTATACCTCTCCCCTGATTCTGAGTAGGAAAAGCTAAACAGAATGCCTCTGGTATTTCTAGATATTTCTATTTTAAACCTTTTCACCACACTAGCTAGGAAATGCTGCAAAACTGGCCTAGATACTCAGAGATAATTGAGCCACTGAGTGCAGGACAGTTCATTGAACCACACTGAGCTAAGGAACCAATTACAGTCTGACCTACTGAAGAGTCTTTTCATCTCTAACATTTTAATTCCACTCTTCCTTTTAATTAAACAGTTTATTTTCCAGCATAAAGAGGAAATCCCAAATGCCATTACTTGGGAATTGTCAAGTAATTATTGTCTTGCAAAGTCTATTCCTGGACACTCAAGGATTTATTATAGCTCTATACTAACTAATGAATGTTTGTATTCCCATTTGTAGAACAAATGTGGGTTTGTAGGAAGATCCTATGGACCTACAGAAAGACTACCATGGGCACCAGATTATTTGAAACCAGTAATAAGTGGACTTCAGGCAGATCAGGATTAATCCTACTGGGTTTTTTCCTGGGAGTAGAGAGCTTTTCTCCTTCAGCTTTCCATACTTGTCAATATCTCATCGAGGATCTCACATTATCTCAGCATTTAAAATGGCATTTGAGTAGCTACAATTAGTAACATTAACACAAATCATTCTGGTAGACATCAAATTACTCACAGACTCATAAAAACCTCCCTCAAGTTGGAAAACAATGTTGCACCAGCCAGGTAAAGACTCAGAAATATTGTCCATCCAGCAGATGTCCATCCATTCTGATCAACATTGAAAACATACCTTCTTCTCACATCTTGATCTGGGTAATGGCTGCAAGTTCAGACAAGCAGAGCTGTGGTATAAAAAGCCATTGGGGTCCTGACAATTCAATGAGATGTTCTTCATTCTACTCTCTATTGCTTCTATGTGTGTTGTTCTCCCTACTTTGGGTTAGCACACTTAAAAGAACTGCAGAATAACCTTTGTTTATGACCATAAAATAAATCCAGAGGAAGTCAAATGGCTGATGGAGAAAACTGTGCAAGTCTGTGAAGGCAGCAGATCTCCTCGAGCATAGCAAATAAAAATCAAGAATCAAAGAGTTTCTTGGGGACAAGAGATGCATGGTATGAATGAAATCCAAACAAAGGTTACAGAGGAACATTTAGGTGTTAGGCACAGAAGATAATAAACAATAGCTGTACTTATATCATTTTGACAATCCCAATGGAACTCAGGATTACAGATTACATGTGGAGATATTTCCACCTTCCTCAGGCTACATTATGACAAGAGAGAATAAGAGAATCACTGGGACCAGAAGTAGAGAAAAAAATTGCATCCAGCTGAAACTAGGGAAAACCTTGCTACAAAATGATTGAAAAGGTCTGAAAACAATCCCTGAAGTCATGTACCACCTTCTGCTGTCCCAAGACAGCAGCCCTGTGGAGAAGGACTTGGGTGCTGGTGGAGGAGATGCTGGACATGACCCAGCAATGTGCACTGGGAGCCCAGAAAGCCAAACATGTCCTGGGATGTATCAAAAGCCCCATGGGCAGCAGGTGAGGCAGGGAATTCTGCCCCTCTGCTCTGCTCTGCTCTGCTCTGGTGGGACCACACCTGCAGTGCTGCATCCAGCTCTGGGGTCCTCAACATAAGAGTTACCTGTTAGAACAGGCCCACAGGAATACCAGGAAAATTATCAGAGGGCTGGAGCACTTTCCCATAAGGAAAGGCTGAAAGTGTTGGGGTTGTTCAGCCTGGAGCAGAGAAGGCTCCAAGGAGCCCTTATTGTGGCTTTCCAGTACCTGTAAGAAAGGTGGGGACAGAAGTTTCAGCATGGCCTGTTGCAGTGGCACAAGAGGTTGTGGTTTTAATCTGACAGAGGGCAGATTTAGACTAAACAGGGATGAAATTTTTTATGATGAGGGTAGTGAAACACTGGAACGTGTTGCCCACAGAGCTAGCAGATGACTCATTCCTGAAAATATTCAACATCAGGTTGAACAGGGCACTATGATCCAGTTGAAGGTATCCCTGCTCATTGCAGGGGGTTTGGGCTAGATGATCTTTAAAGGTCCCTACCAACCCAAAGCATTCCATAGTTCTATGAAACCAAGATTTAATCTGTTCCCACAGATCTCCATGGCAGATCCCACAGCTAATGCTGTCGATGCTTCACTGCCTTTCTGCTATTCCTAATGTCTAAATTGTTTTTCTCCTCTAATTTATGCTCATTGCTTCCTGTCTTAGCTTCATATATAGACAATATATAATTAGGAAACCAAACTCTGAGGTCTTCATAGTCCTGAATTCTGGAGTGCCAGACAGCCTAGATCTGATTATCAGATTTTTGTTGTTGTTGTTGGGTTTTTTGTTTGGTTTTTTTGGGGGTTTTTGTTTGTTTGTTTGTTTGTTTTATGTTGTTGTTGTTGTTGGTTGATTGGTTGTTGTTTTTTTTTTTTNTCCCCTGTTTCTGAGTAGGAAAAGCTAAACAGAATGCCTCTGGTATTTCTAGATATTTCTATTTTAAACCTTTTCACCACACTAGCTAGGAAATGCTGCAAAACTGGCCTAGATACTCAGAGATAATTGAGCCACTGAGTGCAGGACAGTTCATTGAACCACACTGAGCTAAGGAACCAATTACAGTCTGACCTACTGAAGAGTCTTTTCATCTCTAACATTTTAATTCCACTCTTCCTTTTAATTAAACAGTTTATTTTCCAGCATAAAGAGGAAATCCCAAATGCCATTACTTGGGAATTGTCAAGTAATTATTGTCTTGCAAAGTCTATTCCTGGACACTCAAGGATTTATTATAGCTCTATACTAACTAATGAATGTTTGTATTCCCATTTGTAGAACAAATGTGGGTTTGTAGGAAGATCCTATGGACCTACAGAAAGACTACCATGGGCACCAGATTATTTGAAACCAGTAATAAGTGGACTTCAGGCAGATCAGGATTAATCCTACTGGGTTTTTTCCTGGGAGTAGAGAGCTTTTCTCCTTCAGCTTTCCATACTTGTCAATATCTCATCGAGGATCTCACATTATCTCAGCATTTAAAATGGCATTTGAGTAGCTACAATTAGTAACATTAACACAAATCATTCTGGTAGACATCAAATTACTCACAGACTCATAAAAACCTCCCTCAAGTTGGAAAACAATGTTGCACCAGCCAGGTAAAGACTCAGAAATATTGTCCATCCAGCAGATGTCCATCCATTCTGATCAACATTGAAAACATACCTTCTTCTCACATCTTGATCTGGGTAATGGCTGCAAGTTCAGACAAGCAGAGCTGTGGTATAAAAAGCCATTGGGGTCCTGACAATTCAATGAGATGTTCTTCATTCTACTCTCTATTGCTTCTATGTGTGTTGTTCTCCCTACTTTGGGTTAGCACACTTAAAAGAACTGCAGAATAACCTTTGTTTATGACCATAAAATAAATCCAGAGGAAGTCAAATGGCTGATGGAGAAAACTGTGCAAGTCTGTGAAGGCAGCAGATCTCCTCGAGCATAGCAAATAAAAATCAAGAATCAACAGTTTCTTGGGGACAAGAGATGCATGGTATGAATGAAATCCAAACAAAGGGTACAGAGGAACATTTAGGTGTTAGGCACAGAAGATAATAAACAATAGCTGTACTTATATCATTTTGATAATCCCAATGGAACTCAGGATTACAGATTACATGTGGAGATATTTCCACCTTCCTCAGGCTACATTATGACAAGAGAGAATAAGAGAATCACTGGGACCAGAAGTAGAGAAAAAAATTGCATCCAGCTGAAACTAGGGAAAACCTTGCTACAAAATGATTGAAAAGGTCTGAAAACAATCCCTGAAGTCATGTACCACCTTCTGCTGTCCCAAGACAGCAGCCCTGTGGAGAAGGACTTGGGTGCTGGTGGAGGAGATGCTGGACATGACCCAGCAATGTGCACTGGGAGCCCAGAAAGCCAAACATGTCCTGGGATGTATCAAAAGCCCCATGGGCAGCAGGTGAGGCAGGGAATTCTGCCCCTCTGCTCTGCTCTGCTCTGCTCTGGTGGGACCACACCTGCAGTGCTGCATCCAGCTCTGGGGTCCTCAACATAAGAGTTACCTGTTAGAACAGGCCCACAGGAATACCAGGAAAATTATCAGAGGGCTGGAGCACTTTCCCATAAGGAAAGGCTGAAAGTGTTGGGGTTGTTCAGCCTGGAGCAGAGAAGGCTCCAAGGAGCCCTTATTGTGGCTTTCCAGTACCTGTAAGAAAGGTGGGGACAGAAGTTTCAGCATGGCCTGTTGCAGTGGCACAAGAGGTTGTGGTTTTAATCTGACAGAGGGCAGATTTAGACTAAACAGGGATGAAATTTTTTATGATGAGGGTAGTGAAACACTGGAATGTGTTGCCCACAGAGCTAGCAGATGACTCATTCCTGAAAATATTCAACATCAGGTTGAACAGGGCACTATGATCCAGTTGAAGGTATCCCTGCTCATTGCAGGGGGTTTGGGCTAGATGATCTTTAAAGGTCCCTACCAACCCAAAGCATTCCATAGTTCTATGAAACCAAGATTTAATCTGTTCCCACAGATCTCCATGGCAGATCCCACAGCTAATGCTGTCGATGCTTCACTGCCTTTCTGCTATTCCTAATGTCTAAATTGTTTTTCTCCTCTAATTTATGCTCATTGCTTCCTGTCTTAGCTTCATATATAGACAATATATAATTAGGAAACCAAACTCTGAGGTCTTCATAGTCCTGAATTCTGGAGTGCCAGACAGCCTAGATCTGATTATCAGATTTTTGTTGTTGTTGTTGGGTTTTTTGTTTGGTTTTTTTGGGGGTTTTTGTTTGTTTGTTTGTTTGTTTTATGTTGTTGTTGTTGTTGGTTGATTGGTTGTTGTTTTTTTTTTTTCTGGTAGCCACAAGTTAAGTTAAACATGGTCTCTAAATGTCTCCACTTGCCCCCAAGGGAATATCAACCCAGGAGCTCAGGCTGGGAGCAAGCAGTCAAGCAACAGAGCAAATTTTACTTCTCTTTATTCTGGCAAGAACCACTGTGGAAACATGAGTAAATTGCACCTTTGGTTTTATATTGCCTAAGAGAACAAGAAATATAGACTGGCTCACAAGTAAAAGGCTTCACTGGAATATTGCTGAGCTATGGGGCAAAGTCCTAAGCAAATATATCCCAGGTCTTCAGAAAAGAGATTGCTGGCAGGAAGAAGGAGAGGTGGGCAGGCAAGGTGCTGAAGCCTCCTCTGTGAGGCCTGGGACTTCTCCCAGCTCATCCAGAATATTTACCCTTTTGGCAAATATTTCAGAGCCTCAGAAATGGTGGGATAGCTGCTTAGCCCTCTATAAACAGAGTGGAGCAAGGGAAGAGGGGCTGCTGCGTTCAGCTGCCTCTCACAGTTACCTGGCAGGGTCCTGGCCTGGCCCTTCTCAGTCTGTTCTGTGATTTGGCTCCATGGATAATGACAGCAAATGAGATTTTGATAGCATTCCTAATTTTATCTTCTTTCAGAGGTCTCGTTCAGAAATCTGCCCTTTTGCTGCTTCACCAGTTCAACTCCCCTATGAACTGTGACCCCAAATTATGAAATCACAGACAATACAGGAGGAAGCTTAGGAACTAGCAGAGGCATTTTGGCTGCCCCAGCAGAGAGCTTTTGGACCAGCAGCTAATCCTTTTAATAATTTCTCACCACTTCATTTACTGACATGAGCAGAGTGTCTGCCTGATGGCCAGGGCAGGATCTCTCAGGCTGTGCACTTCAGAGAGCCTGTGAAAACACAGTGGGTTAGCCTGCTGAAAACCCCTCTCCCAAGCTGAAGGGAGAGAAAGACAGAGAGACATCCCATGTCATCATCAGGCCCATCTGTATTGAGGGAGACAAAAGTAGTGGCTGTGCCTGTCCAGGAAGGTTTGGTGATGATTTCTAACCCACACAAAAACATTCCTCTGTTTTGGTGATGGATGCCCAGCACAAAAGTCAAGGCAAAGTTTGCTTTTCTTGTGTAATCCAAACTTCTCAACTTCCCCCTTGTATTTTGACCTCTGCTTCATCCTCCAAGCTGGGAATGCTCCTTCAGGAATGCAATAAGACTTGAAATGGTGACAATGGCCCCAGGGCTGCGAGGCTGTGGCTGTGTTGGTCAGATGGGGTGGATTCACTCAGCTCTTGGGCTGAAATCAGCAATCACTGAGTCCAGGCAGAGCACAAGTCCCAGCTCAGCCTGAACACACAGCCAAGCTGAGAGAAGTGAACTAGGAGGGTTTGGAAAGGAGTAAGTGAAGGATGGAACCAGTTCTTCACCTCTGTTTACAGATGTTGCCACTTCAGTTGATTCATCGGGTACCAGAGTATCTCTCTGGTGTCTGCTCCTCCCACTCCACCACCAGGGACAATTGTATCAGCCAGTTTTTCCCTCCAGCTCCTGCCAGGACTGCTAAAATCAGCAAGATGTCACACCATTCCACAGTGTCTCAGATATCTCCTCTGGAAGAAGTGACAGGACCCTGGGCAAGCATCACTCACTGCTTTACTGATTCCCCTGCTTCAGTCTTCCTTTGATACTTCCACCCATGAAAGGAGTTTGGACAGGGTACAGATTGGGTTTACTGCCCCAGCAGGTGCCTGTCTGTCCCCCTGGCCAATACTGAGAGAGTGATGGGCAATTTGGGGCACTCATAACCCAGGTTTTCTGCCCCAACTCCCTCTCCAGAGAAGCTGCTGTGCTGCTAAAGCTGCATCCTGAGACAGGGCAGTATGAACATGGCCCTTCACCAGCACTGTCTGGAAGATGTGATGCTCCCTTCAGTCTTTGAAATAAGAAAGACATTTTTGAGCTTCTCTGCAGTGGCCTGCATACCAACCCACTTCACTCCCAGGGCAGTAAAACAGAGCAATCTGCCCCTTTCACCTCAGCCGTCTGCTTCTCATTTTCCCCTTTAATCACAAGCAGACTTCAGCTATCAAGTGTGAAAGTTTAGCAGACCCAGAGACCCCTGCAGAGGAGGAGATCCAAACTCAATGCGAAATTCATTTTGTGCCTGCTGATATACCTGATCCCTGGTTTGAAAAAGGGGATTTGCTGGATGTTTTACCCCCATAGAGAGAAAGAAAGAGGGAAGATTTACACTCGCAGGAAGGTAGTTAAGCAAATACCAGCAGTACTATAGACAGTCTCCCCCTAGTTCAGGAACAAAAACCACCTTCTCTGTGATAAAAAGAAACACAAACCACAAAGAAAAATGTGCATGGTGACTGATTCACCCAGCTCAGTGCCAGCTGACCTCTGCTCATTGTCTGATGTGCTCTGTATTTGCAAAGCTCCTTGCACTGTGAAAAAAGAATAATTTCAGCTCCCACAGGATGAGTCCCAATAGCTTAAAGCCCAGCAGCTGGAGAAGATGAGGGAGAAACAGGGATGCACACTGACTGTAGGGACAGACATGCTCCAGGTGTGGATTCACATGGAGGTTTCTTACAGGGGGATCTGTGAGATATTTGGGAAGGGTCTCCAGCTGAAGGATGCAGTGGATAGTTAGTGAAACCTCCAAGAGGCAGTGGGTGGCTTCTCAAAGCCAAGTCTAATACAAGGAATGATGCAGAGTGCAGCAGGAGCAGCTCCCCAGGTGGGACAGTCCCTTCTGGGGTTGTTTCCATTACCCTGTGGACTGCTCAGTCTGTCAGGCTGGAGTAGGTTGAGGTGTAAATGGAGGAACAGGTCTGCTCTAAATGCACCAGAGCACACTGGGGAAGCTAAAGAAACAGGGAGCAAATTCCTCAATGCCTGAGGGAGGAACAGCTATGTAAAATACTTTTTTTGAAGTTTCTTTCTTTCATGAAAGACACTTTTAAAAAAAGTATTTTCTTTGATGCCATCAGCGTCAGCTTTGCTTTCTCCACTCTTATTTATTTTAGTGACTTTATACAGCTCCAAACACTGTTCAGCTGAGCTTGTCCATACACAGGGGATAAAAACACATTGTCAGGGCAAAGCATTGAGCACAACCTTCAACATGCACCCCCAGTGCCTGTGAGACTGGGGGGAGCAGAGGGGCTGTCCTGGAGAAGGCTTGTGTGAGCAAGATTTTGGGGACTCACTATTCATCTCCCAACCATCTGGTTCCCTTAGGAAAATCTCACAGACAGCAATAGCTGCTACTACTTGTCTCCTCTCACCATGCCTGGCAGCATCCCATGCATTCACCTTTTGAAGTGTGTTCCCAAGGCTATGCTGGCCATGTCAGTCATCCCCCACCCCTGGGCTCTTTGAATTTGTTGACAAATTTTTCATGCTCAGCATACCAATATCTCACCACTTGCATCCAGCTAAGAAGCCACCTCTCCATTCCTCTTATTCTTGTAATGTGTATGCTGTTCTGATGCTTGAACTATTTAATATTTTTGTGTGTGGGGAGCATACTGAAACTCAAATTGTAGCAGTCTCAAGACAAACATGAAAACCAACCTCCAGCAGCATATCTGTGTGACTTCTATTGATCTCCTCTGAAATGTCTCCCTTCCCTGAACCATTAGTTAATATTAACTGTGCAGAAGCCAATCAAGATTGGAGTCCTATCATCTTAATACTTATTTTTGCACAAAAGTGCAACTAGTTCTTGAGTACTAAATAGAAAAAATGTAGGAAAAAGAGGGAAGTGACTTGAAAGGGACTTGGCACAACCTCTTTTCTCACTGGCTGCATCATGGCAGCAATGGGCTCAGGATGTGTGTGAGGCTGCTGTCAGCAGACACAAGTTCCTCAGGATCACTCATTTATCAGATCCACCCTCCTGGCCCTACCTCACTTGAGCTGAGGATGAAATCTCCCCATGCACAGGGGATTTTGGAGAAGTTTAACTATTCTATGTTGAAGTTTTAGTTATTTTGTGCTTATTCTAGCATTAAGGTACTTTTGTACCATAATATTGGCAGCATGGCTACATAGGCACTGTAGTACATATTGTATTAAAATAACATCACATGGTACATTTTAATGGGGATCAATGCTGAAAAAAGTTTTAACACTTTGGTAAGTCTTTGCCTCAAGTTATTTTGCTATGCAGTGAAATAATCTCACATGACTCTGGTTTTTTTTTTTCTGTCTGACATTTTCTTTGGTCAAATGGTCCCAAGAATCAAAGGGATTGGAACAGACAGGTGTAAGCTCATCCCTGGTGCAGATGGAAAGGATTATTCTAGTAAACTGGAGGGAGGGGGGCATTTCTACTGAATTTGCTGTTCTGGCTAATAAAAGAGCTGAGGCTTCACGTCAGTTGTTGTCAAACTTGCCCTGGTCCTGTGTGATGTGCAGCTCCCAAGCCAGCACTCCCCTCCACGCGATGGCATTTGTGAAAACTGTGTTTGCCTGCTCTTCTGCAGAGACAAGACAAATGGCTTGTTTGCAGCCAAACAGCTTTGTCACCTGCTGACACGGTGGTCCTGAGGGGACACTGCTCTGACCACTTCAGGAAAGCAGACAGCAGTTTGCTGGGACAGAGGATGCTGTGCAGACCTGCATGGAAGGTGTCACTGTGAGCCACCCAGCCCTGCACTAGGGACAGAGGCCCTGGCTTTGCAGCAGCTATTGTCCCTCCAAGAGAGACCCTCTGGCAGCAGCTATTGTCCCTCCAAGAGAGACCCTCTGGCAGCAGCTATTGTCCCTCCAAGAGAGACCCTCTGGCAGCAGCTATTGCCCCTCCAAAAGAGACCCTCTGGCAGCAGCTATTGCCCCTCCAAAAGAGACCCTCTGGCAGCAGCTATTGCCCCTCCAAAAGAGATCCTTTGGCAGCAGCTATTGCCCCTCCAAAAGAGATCCTTTGGCAGCAGCTATTGCCCCTCCTAAAGAGACCCTCTGTCTTGTCTCCATGACTTGAACACATCACCTTCCCAGCCTTTCCCCTAAATAGGTTGTTGCAGTGGTCAGTTCCTCAGCAGCAGCAGCAGCCACCTGAGGAGAGGCTGTTCCCTATCAGCCTGCAGAGGAGGGCCCACACCAGCTGTGCCTTCTGGAACCACCCCAGTCCCTTCAGAGGGCCTATGCCCAGAACCACTCGCTCAGATTACCACAGTATTCACCCACGAATCCCAAATTAGATACACAGGAAGCACGGCAATTTTCAAGAGAATTGTGTGTGCAAGTGGATTCAAAGTCACTTGGAAATGTCACCTCTCTGGACTTGGGGTGGTGTGGGGCCACAGCCCCAGCAAACATACAAATATCCTTAAGTTCATGTCCCTCTGTCCACATGAGTGATGTCCCCACACTCACCACGTTGTAAGTACTGTGCTTATACCTTGCCACTATTATGAACCTGGGACTTTGTTCTTACATGTAACATTTTACTTTCCAAGGGCAAACATAACAAGCAGGTTTCTGATGTGCTGGAAATGCTAGGGAATAGTCTGTGCTGAAGATAACAGTCCTCTTGTGTTGAGGGCCAGCCATCCTAAATTGCTGCCTTGGCTCCGAGCTGGGAAACACTCACTGGCACTGGATAGCTCTAATCCTGGAAGAGTGGCAAAAGCAGGGAAACTAGGTAGCATCAACCCACCCTAACACCACAGACACCCCCTGACTTATCTCCTTCAGAGGAACAACTGCACACTCCAAACACAGCAAAGATGCAGAAGTTTGAGTGGGATATCAAGAGCTGGAGATACCATGGCCCTGTTACACATGTGCTATTTGCTGTATGGAGTAGAAGGAGTTTCTTGCTGCTGAGTTTCAGAGAGGTGAAGGGTCCCTGGCTGATGGGAAAGGTGTATGCTGGAGCAAAAGGTCACATCTCAACTTACTAATATTTGTGGACATTGAGGCAGAACAAAAATTAAAGTTTGAACCTCAAACCAGGAATCTCAGGAGGCAGACGGACTAAACCTGCCAAAAATGCCAGTTGCTTGTAAAGCCCCAGCCTGGTGTTAATCTCTTGCCAAACAAGGTAGCAATAAACTTAACAGCCATCTTACTGGAGCTGGGCATCAGGGAGGAGAAGGAGGAGGCCCACAGATGAGAGCCAGGGCCAGTGAGCACCTTGCTGGCCAAAGGCTGTGTTCCCTCAGACCTCACTGAATGTGAATCCTGCCACTGAGCAAGGCTTGAAATCTGAATGTTTCCTGACATCCCACGCTCCTGTTAAAAATAAACCAAAAAGGTTTCCAACAAAGCACCACATTTTATATATGCCAGGAAGAAAATGAATTAAAAATGCATATCTTTGTTTCTTCCTGACAGTATCACATTGATTCAAAGCAGTGAGCAAACCAGTCAGCAACAATCAGCACTCTGCAAAGAGGTGCTCCTAACCACACAAGGAGGAGGTTTTGTTCCCTGACCTTGGACTGTGCTCACTAACAATCTGGATTTCCACGCATATCTCCCTCCTCACCACGGGGAAATCTCAAGGCCTATTTGTGTGCAATGACTCCAGAAGGAAGAAAGCTCTTTAAACCATCCCTGACACTGTGGAAAAATCAGGACACTTTAATTAAGGGAGCAAAAACAAAAAACCACCCACAAGGCATTTTTGTACTTACTTTCACTAAGTGCAAAAACGAACTTCACAGGAATTTCATCCCACAGGAATTTCCAATATTTTAGTATTTGTTTCCATTATGACTGGGGACAAAATGTTGAAATATCAAAGCATTTTCATGGGATGAAGTGTTCTGGGAAGCAGTGTTTTTTACGTCATTTTGACGTGTTTCAGGCTTGAACTCACACCTGGCTGAGCTGCCCAGCCATCTCCATGCTAGTGCCTTGTGGCACCAGGCTCCTTTTTTGACCAGCTCAGAACATCCAGGGCTTGCCACCCAGCATTCATCACCAGGTCCCATGGCACCACACAGAAACCAAGCAGTAGTTCAGCCCAGAATTCCTAATCCAGCCAATGGCCTGGTCTGTGTAGGAGAAGGGGCCATCAGATCTCCTTCTGTGCCAGCTGAGCATACAGAAATGCTCAACACAGCTGAGCCCAAATGTTCCATTTCAGCATTGTTGGCCTTGTTTGTTTTTTAGCATAAATGATGGACAATTCTTAGCCAGCTGTATCAGTTTATTGGTCTGTCAGCACTCCAGGGACATCCCCACCTCAAACTGCACAGCAGGACTGCACCCCTGTCATCTTCCCTGTGACACAGATGGGCGAGAGTGGGGCTGTGGTGGCCAGCGTTGGCAATGTCTGTCCACAGATCCAGCCCCTGGATCCATGCTGGGGGCTGGATCTGTCCATCTATTCCCTCCATCACCATCTTCAAGACATCAGGCTCTCCCACTGAATCTGTCCTCCTCTTGTGGTCATTTGTCCCAGACCTGCCCTCAGAGTTTCCTAGAGGAGATCAAGGTCAGAGCAGCAAGTAGGGCCATCAGGAGGAAAGTCATCTTTGGAGGAAAGGGGGAACACCTCCTTCTCAATATAGAGCTGTAACAAAAATTCCCAGCAGGACAAGAGCCCCTGTGCAATTTTCTGCTGGCCAGTCTCAGCATCAGGTTTTACCTCATCTGAAAAGGATGGCAGAACTGACTGTGAGCTTTAATTTTTCAAACACATCTGGCCTAAAAACTGCTATTGTACATAATCCACTTCTGATACTTTCTCACATATTGTTTTGTGATCTCCAACCATTGCCTTTCTGGGAATTCAGGTGATGTGTGGCTTTTGCAGGCATTTCTTTGCCTAATTTCATTTTTCCAGACACTTTTGGTATCAAGAAAAATAAGTCCCATTCCACATACACACTTTTTCTTTCAAACCTCAGTTTCTCCTGGAGCAAGTGTGGATCAGCAGCTGGCCAGGACCACACACAGCTCTTCTAATATCCCAGCCTGATGAACAGGAAGGGGATGGAGGAGACAACCAGCACACTGTGCAGAAAGGAAGGAGATGAAATCCAGCCATCAGAAGGAATGGTCTGTGCTGTTGTGGGCTTAATGAACAAAGAGAATTTGTTATGTGCTCCATCATATCATTTCCACTAAGATATGACAAATTTTAAGGTCCAGACAGTGGAAGATTTTACTTACAAAAAGTCTGGGCAAGATGTCTGTTGGAGCAAGTATCAACTGATATTGATTGGGAGGAGGCCTTTATCTCTCATAATACTACACCAATTCAAACCAGTTCAGATTTCCTCAGAGGCTATGGTGGCAAGCTCAGGCTGCTACAAGAACCAGGAGTGTTCATAAGACCAGACTCATCTGACCAGACCTAAATCCTAGAGATAATGTAAGCAGGTCAGAAAGCACCTGAATTATTGATGGGGTAGTTTATTGATGGTATTATACTGGTGTATCATCTGCCATTCAGATGTCTGATCCCACTTCAGGCCAAGACTTCAACCCTTTTGCTTGCCTTAGTGCCAAGAACCCTTAGTCCTGTGTGCTGGAAAAAGCTGAAGCACATGGCTTTCTTTCTAGCCAAGCATCAAGGAAATCACAAATTTGCAACTTTCCAGTAACCTTAATAATGCACAACTTAGATAAGATGGGACAGATCCTGACATTTTGCATCTTCAAATCCATCTGAGAGCTGCCCAGTAGGAATTTATGAGGAGTCACTCCATGTGGGGAATAATTTGCAAAGAAATCAAATTGACTACTTCTGACTCCTGCAGTAGCACAAAAAAACAAAACCAAAAAACCCCCCCAAAAAAAAAAACAACAAAAAAAAACCCCAAAAAAAAAAACAACAAAAAAAAACCCCAAAAAAAAAAACAACAAAAAAAAACCCCAAAAAAAAAAACAAAAAAAAAAAAACTTTTGGCATCAGGTTCAGGGGTTTTGTCTCAAAAAAACTCATCTCAGCTTATTTGTAGAAGACACCAGAGAGTCAAATGACACTTCTCAAAGTATATGGTTCCTAAGGACTGTAGGAACCAGAATTTCCAGATGCAAAGTGCCATCACAAACTCCAAGAAAAAATGTCCACGCACACTTAGAGATGGGGACAGCTGCATTCTGAGCCACCCTGTCTGCTGACTGCTGGCCCCAGCTTTGGGGGGATGCCCTCTGGTACCCAGTCTGGCAGAGAAGGGTTCCATGTTGGCTGGCAGATCAGGTAAAATCACTCCCTAGCTACACTTTTTCAGGGTAATTTTGCCTCTCACATTTTTTACTCCATCCATAACTAATTTCTTTTCTATGCAGTTGTTTCCTATGTCTGCTCCCAGACCTTGCCACTGCCTCTCCTCCAGCAATGCTGAGCACCTTCTTTGGTACTCCATGCTGAATGGATTCTTGCCCTGGAGACCTAAAGGGCACTAGAAAAAATATTTCCTCATATTGTTTTTTGCCACTTTTCAGATGTGCTGGCTCCACCACTGTAGGAAAGGTGAGTCTGGAATGAGGAGCCCCTTGTTTGCAGGGGCAGCACTGGGAAGGAAGAACAGCACAGATGGAGGAGGAATGGGGAGACCTCACAGAAATGCTGCCTGATGGTTGAAGGTGGCACCAACACCTCAAAGCAGCAGCTTGCACTGGCAATGGCAGCATCTGTAAGAAAACTCTGTTTCCTGTGCATTTATCACCTCTGGGTCCAGATCTGTAGGAGATGGCTGCAGTATTACAGCCCAGCAGAACAGAACATTCCCTAATAACTTCTAAAGTGGAGCCCTTTGACTCAAATATCTCTTTATCCTTTATATCTATCTATATCATTGCAAAACTGGAGGTCAGTGTGCAACAGCATCTACTCGCAGGTGGGTTCACTTTCTCTGTATCTTCAACAACAAAAATTTTAAAAAATAAATTCCCAGCACAGGCACAGAAGTACCAGAACTAATTTTTCAACAGATGCAAGAGACTGTCAGCTAATGTAGGAAATTAAATGTTTAAGGAAATTATAGAATGAAAATATAAACTCTTGAACGGGAGCCAAAAAATACAAATTCCATCATTTATCAAAAAAAACCTCCAAAATGGGCCTGAAACGGTGTGGGGAGAGCTGAATGAAAGGCTATATTCAGGCAGCAGCACTGTTTGGCTTACTTTTTGGATCTTTTCCCCTTATTGATGCTGTTGGGAGGTGCTCATTCCAAAACCTCTAATGCTGTCGTGTTCTGGGATGAGTTACTAAAAGCAACCATTCTTCCACATATAAAAACATTTGATTATTTGCATGTTCGGTGTCTTTAAAGCCTCTTTTGTGCCTCTGTTTTTTGTGGGGGGAGGCAGATGAGGGATCTTGAATTTCAGCAGTATTCTGATATAAACTTCCTCTGAGTGAGGGAAGGCAAAGAATAAAAAGTCTTTGCAAGGCTGAAATGGAGTTGAGGCGGGCTGGCTTTCTCGACTTGCTTGAAGGGTCTGATGAAGGTGTTATTCAGGACTTGTGCAGTGCTGCCAGCCCTGAAGTAAAGACTCAGCTCTAAAGCTGAAGCATTACCTAGCATTCCTTGAGCCATGTGACAAAAAATGCCCAATCTGAGCCGTCCCAAATTGTTGCTGTAGTGGTACAAATTCCAGCACTGTCCACAGGACAGATGAAGGGCTCAGAAAGCTGCTCCTTAAGCATCTCCACCAGAAAGGGGGGGGTACTTTCTGTGTAAGGGGTGAGGGTGTGCAGAGCTAGGCATGTATTTAGGGACTGAAAACCTCCTGGCAAGTCACAGCAGTCAAGTCCAAGCTTCTTTGTGGCCATCTTGGCTCTCCTTTGCATGGGCTAGAAGGTTACAGGAAAGCTGGAGGCACCTGGCCAGCCACAGACATGTTACCAGCATCAGGAAATACTTTAAATACTATCCAACTGACCTGGGAAACTCACTGCTACAGGGCCTTACCAGGAGTCTGGGAATAAACAGATCATCAGTGCTCCTCAGCACACTGGATGGCAGTGAAACAGTCTGGTGCTGGGACATCCTCCCCTCCTGTAAATGCAGGCTAGATCTTGCCCAAAACTGCTGCTGAGCTTTGCTGTGCAGAGGGCTAAGAGCTCACAAATGGCCAGAGGAGAAGTGGCAATTCATTATGCCATGGCACTTCAACTCCTTGTAGTTTTCTTCCCACACAACAAACCTAGCAGGAATCCAAAAGAGAATGGCTTGCACTTATGGCTAACAAGATTAGCTAGTCACAAGAGCCAGTATTAAACAAACAAAAAAGAAGATGTTTGGATGAAATAAAATTCCTCAGAGTTTAAACCAGTGAACAGGGATTAGGAAGATGTTTCTCTGAAGTTCAGCTATTCCTGAACCCCTGAGGTGTGCTGCATCTCCTCCCAGAGCCTCCAGCCTGTGCCTAGGAAATACTGGCATGTGCAAAGCACCATCCTGCTTCACCTCAGGCAGGCAGGGTCTGCAGGGAACAGCCAGAGCAGAGTGCCCTGATGAATATCCCACAGTGAACCATGATTACTCCACAGTCTCTCTGCATCCCATTTTTGACTGACCAGTGTTTGGTCCTGGAGCTCAGGATTTACCCAGCAAGGTGCTCCCACAGCTCTGAGCTGCTCTGGTTTTCTCAGCCCCTCTGACTTGCTCATTTTACACTGCTTTTATTGGAGCTTTTATTGTCGGTGAATAAAGATCCCAGCTTTGCTTTCCCGGGATAGCAGCACCATCTAGAGCCTCCTCTGACATGTGCAGTCCCCATCTGCCCTTGAGCTACAGCTGAGAAATACAAGAGACAAAAATAATGTGCAGGTGTTAGGGTGGAAAAGAGAATGTGGCAGACTGAACAGCACCTCTGGGGCTAGTAAAGCTAATGTACAGTCATATACAGCTGGTGTGTTGCACTAAAACCAGGGAGGTAGCCTTTGTACTGTTGGAGGCAAAAGGGGTGAGATTTGTAGCTGTAATCTCATTCTCAGGTAGCACTGTTATGTATTTGGAGAAAAAAGCTCTTTGGGGTGTATGATCCTTGTACACTGCTTCCATGGTGTAAAACGGGGGAAACAACTTGGGCAGAGTTGTAAAAGCAGCTGATGGCAGCAGCCTGTGGCCACTGCTCACAGTTTCCCAGCCAACAGAGGGGTCATTGCTACTTTTCCAAAGGCAAACAGAGAGGGTCACTGCCTCCAGTGTCCTAAAAACACCCACCCTGTTCAGAAGGCACAGTTCCTCCATGCACCTGGGCATGCAGAGGTGCTCTGCAGTGCTTCCAAGGAGCACTTAGGGAGTCAACTTATATCCTGCTGCAGAACACCTTGGGAAATCACTCTGATGTGCCAGTGGAAGAGAGCTGGAGAAACCCAGGTTTCTGGGCCATTCCCTTAAGAGTTGGGCTCCATGATCCTTGTGGGTGCCCTCCAACTCGGAATATTCTGTGAAATTCAATAGGAAGGGATTTGTAAGACAAAGCTCTGAAATAATGCTGGCAAGCAGAGCATGCCCCATGCTCACAGAGGAGAGCAAAAGTGAGAAAAATCCTTCTTACATTTATCTTCTGGTCTGGGGGAAACCCTGCCTCATGACCCATCGCTTCAAATTCCCTGGGCTGGCCTCTGAAGGACTTAGATGGAACCTGGTACCCTAGATATGAGTGTGGGATAGTGTGTGCCTTCCCCAAAATGATCTGGAAATGTCATTTCCTCAAATCTGGGTTAGCCAGACAGCAAGGTTTGTACAGGAAAGGATGGTCCTGCATGGCCCCAGTGCTAAAGCCACCACTGAGGAGGTTACAGCAGCTGTGCACATCTGCACTGTGGTACACACAGAAATGTGAGAGGAAGAGCTGGGTGCACCAAAAAAAAAGGAACAAACTGTCCTAACCTAGCCTCTCTGCTTTTGCAATAAATCTGTGTTTTGTTTTGCTGCTACAGGAGCCATGGAACAGTGAACACAAGGAGCAGACAGATTTCTCCCTCTGCTCTGCAGAGAGCAGGACCTGCTGTGCAGGCAGCAGCTGAGCCAGGCCCCACCAGCATTCACTGGACAGAGGTCCTGGAGAACAGATTGCACCTTGTGGCTACATCCATACTAGAATCCTAGGGGGGAAATACCCTGCCTGTAGTCCCATGAGTGTCCTTGGTCTCCCACAAGATGCTGGGGCACAACAAAGCAGCACGGGCCAGGAGCTGGTTTTTCAATAGGTACCGTGGATGGGAACCTTTGCCCCTCCTGAGGAATTGTTATAATCACTTTAGGGAAAGTGGTGACATGCAGTAGGACACCACAGTTTTGGGTACCCAGGAGCAGCAAGACACAAGTCCCAAAGACACAACTGCAAAAATTCCTGGCAGGAGGGAGCAGAGATTCCCAGGAGATGCTGAGGTGCCAGGACCACGTGTCTTTGATCTTGTTCACTGCCTCGCTCTCTGAGTAACAAAGGACTGTATGGGAATAAATCAGCATATTAATGGGAATGCTAATTGCAGCTGAATCTGGGATGGATTCAAATTTACATGTTCCTTTAAATTATGAATTCTACAACCCAGTTTGAACTCCACTTGGAACAATTAATGAGAACAACTACTATTTTAAAGATCAACCATCCTTTCAGTGGCTTTGATATTTAGATTAAAATAAAAAGTCAGCTATCAGGACAGATCCCCATTTCAACATCACAGCATAAAGCAAACCACCTCATTCACAGTGTAGAGGCCACTCAAAGTAACTGAGGTCAGGATAGGGCCCAGTATTCGAAAGTGTGCCTTCTTAACAAGAAGCAGAAATAGCAAAAGCACTTCTGTTCCCATTTCTCCTTGGCTGAACAACCTGCAGGGATGTGTAATTGGCATTTCAATGCCTGTGTGCAGTGACCATGTTCTTGAGGTGCCTGTAACTACAAAGCCCTACATATCAGTGTACATATATAGATATATAGAGAGATTAGATATAGATGATATAGATATAGATATAGATGATATAGATATAGATATATAGATATAGATGATATAGATATAGATGTAGATTAGATATAGATATAGATATAGATATAAATATAGATATAGATATAGATATAGATATAGATATAGATATAGATATAGATATAGATATAGATATAGATATAGATATAGATATAGATATAGATATAGATATAGATATAGATATAGATATAGATATAGATATAGATATAGATATAGATATAGATATAGATATAGATATAGATATAGATATAGATATAGATATAGATATAGATATAGATATAGATATAGATATAGATATAGATATAGATATAGATATAGATATAGATATAGATATAGATATAGATATAGATATAGATATAGATATAGATATAGATATAGATATAGATATAGATATAGATATAGATATAGATATAGATATAGATATAGATATAGATATAGATATAGATATAGATATAGATATAGATATAGATATAGATATAGATATAGATATAGATATAGATATAGATATAGATATAGATATAGATATAGATATAGATATAGATATAGATATAGATATAGATATAGATATAGATATAGATATAGATATAGATATAGATATAGATATAGATATAGATATAGATATAGATATAGATATAGATATAGATATAGATATAGATATAGATATGTGTGTGTGTGTGTGCGTGTGCATATGCTGATTTCTTAGCTCTCCTCCCAGGGCAGAGGAGTCAGAGGGTGTTACCTGTCATCCCATTCCAATTTCCCCAGCCCAGGATGGCTTCACAATGGGGTTTAAACATCTTCAGCTCTTTCTTTTCCTTTTAGGTGGCTTAATGAAGTCTGAAAGAACTGAAGCATTCCCTCACATGCACAGAGCCCTCAGCCTTGCCTTGCCTCTGCCCCCACTGAGCCAGTATGGGTAAACCAGTGTCAGAGACCACTCCCTCGTGGGAGCCTGTCTCAGGAGGGATGATCTACAGGCACATCATGAAGCTTAAATGTGTCTTACAGGA
This sequence comes from Urocynchramus pylzowi, assembly GCA_013397555.1. NCBI lineage: Eukaryota > Metazoa > Chordata > Aves > Passeriformes > Fringillidae > Urocynchramus > Urocynchramus pylzowi. The sequence goes on from VZRH01003617.1 coordinate 1,838,923, forward strand.
CTCTCCTGAGGGCAAGAGGAGAGGTGAGAAACCAGGTTCTGGATCTTCCCCACCTGATTCCAAGGTCTGCTCATTTTCTGCCTCAGAATAAGTTCCCAGCCCCCATGGTGTGCTGCAGCAGTGAGTTCCAAATGCCACACCAGCACTTGTCACTCAGTCTACTACTTTGTATGAATGACTCCCAAACTTTGGTTATCCAATGTAGCCTAGTTGTCCAGTCTGCTTTCTCTTGTCAGGCCATTCTCCTGCCAGGAGGTTTTTCCTCCCCTTTGTTTTATTATGGCTATGGTCACATTCTCCAGAGTGAGGGTGTGCCCCACTGGAGAGCACTCAAGCTCATCTGCATTATGCCCATGTATACCTGCATTAGCTGAGTAGTTCTTGAGCTGGAGATGTTTCCAGTGATAGAGAAGCTGTGATAGCCCTTGGAAATAATTTTAATTATTCACTAATTTTCAATTGTCTTTCTTTTAAACCTTCTGTAGGTCCCAAAAGCACCCCACTCGGGTCATCTTCAGCCTTTGGCTGCCTGAGGTCTCAGTCCCAAAATCAGATGCTGACTTCAGCATCCAAAGCTACTCTCTATGACCTCTCCAGAATGCCACTGCTGAGAGGTTGCTCCAAATCTCTCCTCCCTCACCCACATATGGCAGTTCTTCATGGCTTTCTGTGTTTGTCACAAACACTTCACGCCTTCATCCACCCCAAAATGTTTGCCTGGAAATTAAGACATTTGGCCAATTTCCCCATTATAGCCAATTCTCATTTCTTTTGTTCAGGAGAAAGTGAATCTGTCTCAGGTGACAGCTCAAACCTGAAGGTGATTTAATTGTGGCAAAGCCCAGAGCTATTATAGCATCTTAATCTGGAATATAGCTCTACTCCTAACAGAAAGGCTCAGAGACTAGGGCCAGGAATGCCTACACTTCTGTACTGAATTTAACTTATGGTGTGTTGTCATACAAAGAGCTGTGAAGTGGATGAGCTGTAATAACACTGGGATATGAAGAGGCTGCTGCACATGCACCACCTAAGACAGATCTCTGCAGACCTTCTGCCCTGCAAGAGAGACAGGGAAATTATAGCACTGCTGATGTCAGTGTATGAAAATATATTGATTTCTGATTATTCTGAATATCCTGATATCTCTGATTATCTACATATGTATATGAAAATTTGCTCTGCAGTTTCATGTTATACAGGTATAGGCAGAGACTGGCTTTGTTTATCTTGCAGAAACTTTGTGGCTGAAACATCCAGGTTGGACCAGAGAGGCTCCAAGGCCACCAGTGGCACTGGTGCAGGCACATGGCACACAGCCCCACGGGGATGTTGGAAGGAAAAGGCCAGAGGATAAGTGGGGCTGGGATGGCTCTGGATTTACCACCACCAGTCTAACCTCCTTCAAGAACTCCTTGAGGGGACATTTCAGACAATTATGGAAGTCAGCCCTGCCTTACAGCATGGGAATGCAAGAACCAGCTTTGAGTCCCCTGCAGCCCTTCTGGGGTTTTGATCCATCCCATCCTAAAGAAGGATGCTGAGAAGGTTGAATCCCCCTCTGGAAGTGCCTTTCCCTCCCCAGTGACCAGGCAATGGGCAAGACAACAAACTCATGTCAAGCACATGTCCCCACTTCTAAAGAGCTGCATGCATCAAGAGCAAAGCCCCCTCATCCTCTGTGAGTTTGAAAGGACCCTCTAAGAGAGATGTCTGAGGAGGGGCAATGTGCCAAATTCTGGGTGAGGACACGAGCCCAGAGAGGGTTTTCAGCCCCAGGAAGGGTCTCCAGCTGTAAGCCCCAGGCCCAGCAGTCCCCACATGGCTGTGGGAAGATGCACACACACATCACTGCTGGAGGTCAGCAGGTTTCTCCATGCTTCAACTTCACCATGGGCTGAAGAGCATCTGGTTCTGAATATCTCACCAAATGAAAACTTCAGTTGATTAAAAATAATTAGGCAGAAGGACCTCACCTCTAACCATGGCTTCATGAGCTCACCCTGCCACAGGCATGGCTGGAGTGAGTGGCCAGTGGTTGAACTGGGCAAACATGCTGCAAAGTAAACACAGAAAGTATCAAAAGTAAATAGTATGTTTTATAGTTGTTATATTTATTCTGCTGAGGTGTTTTGATACCAGATTCAGGGGGAAGAGGGTAGAAGTTCAATTCACTCAATGGGAACTTGCTCCAGTATAAATATCCTTTCAAGCTTTGTCAGCCACTGCTGTAAAAGGGATGGCAGGGTGGGTAAACACACCAGCTCTTCATGTTTATGTTCAGTTCCACAGCCACACACTAATTCCAGCTCTCTCCAGATCAACATGCCCTTGGTGTGGGGCTTTGCTCCTCAGGCTGCAAGCCCTGCAGTCAAGGGCATAGGTGGGGTTCTCAGCTCCTGACAAAGAGCATAAGCTCTCCCTCTGTCACAGGACATCACAATAGGGCAGAAATGCTAAAAGGAAAAAAAAAAGCACAGTAAGGAAGAACATTAAGATTGGAAAAGGCCTCTGAGACCATCAAGTCAAACCAGTAACTCGACACTGCCAACTCCACCACTAAGCCACATCCCCAGGTGCCACATCCACACACTTTTTGGACACTTCCTGGGATGATGACTCCAACACTTCCCTAGGCAGCCCATTTCAATGCTTGACCACCCTTCCAGTGAAGAATTTTTTTCTTAATACCCAATCTAAACCTGTCCTAGCACAACTGGAGTCCATTTCAAACACCAGCATACAAAAATATTGTCACATAAACCTTTGCTGCTGAAGCTTTCCTCATGACTATTGACATTTCTGCAAGAGAAAACACCAGGAATATAAACAGGCTCCCATTTAATTTACTGCAAAAGCAGAGCTTTTAACCAATGGTACTATGCAGCATACAAAAAAACTCAAAAGAGCTGAAGATCCTAAAAAAATTTAGCCAGGCCCAAGCCTTCACAGCAAAGCACCATGGGATTTTAGTTCCATATAAACCTTTACCAAAGAGGCATAGAAGCAAGTGCCTAAATGATAGCACAGGCCAAGAGAAATATGACAAAAATATGTGAAAGTCAATGGAAATGCACTGGGGGTTGGAGGGCTCATTGGCTGCTCCCTAAGAAATGGTTTCTTGTGTTTTCAAACGTGCTAAAGAAGGAGCCAAAGAAAACCTGTGGGTTTTCATAAAGAAAACCAATGAGAGTAAATGTCTCTCCTTGGTGCTCTCACACAAGAAGAATTTCTCATTCAATGTCTTGGGATAAATTTTTCACATCAGGTGTGTCCTTCACCCTCGAGCTGGCAATGTCCAGCCAGGCTGCCACAGGAGCTGGCCAGACCCTCCTGCCAGGTCGTGTCTAAACAATTCCTAGGTGAAAGTTTTAAAGAAGCTGCTGCTGGGCACAGGAGCAATGGGTCTCTACTGGGCAATAAACTACTCAGCCCAGTTCCTCTGCTCTCCTGGCCAGGCTCAGTGGAGGCACCAGGGGCTATCCTGGAGCTGGGCATCCACTGATGGCCTTGCTGGCAGCTCTCACTCCACTTGTGTGGACACTGGGCATTCCCTGACTTCTCCCAGGTGCATCAGCCTATGTGTCTGTGAGATATAATGATGTGGGTCATACCAGAGGTGCTCTGGAGCAGTGTGTTGGCAACAAAGCAAACCACTGCCAGAGCTTCTGGGAGTGATGGATTTCTAGAGAAAAAACAAACCAAGCAACTTTCAGATCAATGTGGAAGCGAGTATGGTGTATGTAATGGGGCAGATGATGGCATAAAGGGGAGCAAACAGAAATGCAATTAATTTTACTGCCTCACTGTGACAAAAAGCATGTGAATTGAGGCATTGGAGAATGATGTCCCCAGGAATGCAAAAGCTGAAGAGTCACTTGATGAACACTGAAACTGTATCAATAGGAAAAATGAAAAAAATATACAATGCCTTGGAGTTTGGTTTTTGTTGTTAGGGCTTGGGTTTTTGTGTTCTTTTTTTCACTTGAAACCAAGGAAAGGAGGACAGAATAGAGATTTCTGCTCCACAGCTGAGAACTTTGGCATCTGCGTACAAACCAGGAAGCACAAATTATTCCTGACTCAAGAGAGAGCTCTCTGTGGGACTCAAGATTTTCAGGAGGAATTACTGCAGGCAAAAAGCTAGACCTGCAAACAGGAAGGCCATTAGAAATGTCCAGGGAGAGGATGTGATCAACAAGAGCTGAGCAAGGACACAGCTTCAAGTGAAGGGAGGCTGGGAAAGGGGAAATCATCTATTGCAGGGCAGTGCAGGGATGTAGAAAAGTAAAAATGTACTTACATTTTGGACAGCAGAGTAGGGGGAAAGAGTTGTACTTTGTGTCCAGCTAGTCCTACTTGCCAGAAGTCAGGCAAGGAAAAAGCAGATTTTGTGAGTCCTTGGAATCCTCCAGTATAATGGCAGCTGTTTGAGCAGGTCTCAAGGCCAGGTGGAATTAGACAGGACTAGAGGATTTTCCCCTCCATGTAAAGATGCTTTTACTCCAGGACAGGGTAAGTCAGGGGAGAGGCTGTCCTGAACTGTGGCTCTGAAGATGTGCTGCCTCCCCCATGGAGCAGAGCAGAGCAGAGCAGAGCAGAGCAGGACAGGCTGAGCTGATGTCCCTGGCACCCCGGGCACTGAGAGAAGAGCCTGCACCCTTAAGAAAAAGCAAATGTGAAGCATCTGAAGGCTGACAGCTCTCTGAACATATCCTCAGAGGTAAATCTCAAAGAGGTGTCACAGAGACAGTCTGGACCCAGCTGAGGATGTTATAACAGGAGGCCAGCCCTAAACTACTGAAACAGTGCTGAGCAACCAAGGACCAGAGTGGAGAAAAGGCATAAGGATAAAAGAGCCAGCAGCCTCCATGGACTCAGGTGAGGGAAGAACCCTTGAATGATTCCAGTCCTTTAGCTTCATGAATGTGGATCCATCATAACTCCTCACCATTCCAAACTCCAGTTATGAGCTGTCCAACACAAGTAGCCCAATGTCCCAGGAGCTGCTCCTCAGGTCCCCTCCTCCCCTTCCCAGAGGTGTCTTCTCCAGGACACCTCCCAGACCCCACATGTCACAGCACACAAGCACAAAACAGCAGGTGCCAGTTTCCCAGGTGCCCCCTGAGCAGCAGCCCTGCTGTGCTCAGCCTGCAGCAGCAGCCTGGCTGTGCCCTCACCCTTTGCCCCTCGTGGCACACACCAGCCCCAGCCCCATGGCCCTGGCACTGCCCAGCCACTTGCTGGCAGCCCCCTTGTTGGATGTCTCAGAGTGTTTTAAAGCATATTCAGCTTTTATATTTGACAGTGGCTTGCTATGCACATTACAGTATAAAGGATTTTATTTGTTCCCATTGTTGCAATGTTTATTCCCCAAACTCTTTTAATAGTGGGCTTTTGACAAAGTGTTTCCCCAGCAGTGGGAACTACATACACAGCCCAAAGCAAACACTTGCAAGATAAACATCCTTCACATCCCAGGCTGGTCCTAACCCCTTGAAGCTTGCCATTACCTCCCTTGGAGCAAGTCAGCACAACTTAATCAAAGTTAAAAATGATATTGTGTGATTTTATTTTTTGTACTTGCTCAGCGAGCTTTTATTGGCAGCTGCTGCCAGGATCTGGAACTCTGCCAAATTCCCTGGTTATATTGCTCCAGTGTGGACAAACAAAGAAGGCCTATTTAAAAGTTTCTTGGACACAAATAAGGTGAAAAGAACAAAATAAAAAACAATGTGTAATTATTTATTTCCTTTATGAAGGGCCTCCTTCTGAGTCCTTTGAAATCGGTTCTGGTTTCCACCCACTAAAGTCACCCAAGTGAATTATTTATTATTAATAGACATTCCTGAACCAGAATGTTACAACCAGAGGCACAAACTCCAGGGGGAAAAAGGCCATCTACCTTTCCCTTTCATATTACACTTCCTGAGCCAAAATACCAGCTTTAGCTCCTTGCCTTTCCCAGCACCATTTGCCGCTTCTAAACACAACTCAAAAAACTTCATAACTTTGTATTTAAATTATTTAAGCATAATTGTATTCATTCAGAATTTTTTAGTAATTAAATATTAAGGCCCCTGTCAACAACACATGCCTTTAGGGGCCTGTGTTGATCCCCTCACCTTTGGCATTTCTGCATGAGTGCTGCCACATTTCCATGTCCTCTTGCAGGTAATGATCACCCCTGTGTGAGTGACACTGGGCCCTGTCACCTTGCTAAGGCCACTGCCATGGCACTGGCTCCTTCAGCAGTTAAAATATCAGAAACACAAAGGCACTGCTGGATCCACAGCCTGAAATTCATCCCTTTGCACAGCACAGCCCCTCACCCCACATGCTCTACAAGAGGAAGAGGTGGAGAGAGGACAGGAGAGAGGGAAAAGGAGGGAGAGGGACAAAGAGAGAGGGGAGAAGAAGAAAAGAGGGAAAAAAATATCTCCATTTGACAAGGCTATTTGGCAGTATTTTGGAGCCAAAGTGCCTCCTGTCAACAACACACACAATGTGCTTTTGAAAAACCAGAAATGTACATGTAGTTCCTTGGCAATTGGAAATAATAGTCAATATATGGACAAACAGATTTTGGAGCATATGTTTTTGAACTCCCTAGAAACTGCAGCTTTTCCATTTTTTTTTCCAGGTCACCAATTTATTATGCAGAGGCAGTCACTTGCTAGTGTGCACAGTCCTGAGTCACAATAAAGAATAAGGGAAAAAAACCACCCCTCTCTCCCAGCAGAAAAGTCTGACAGCAATAGAGGGCTTTAAAAACAAGCTTCTTGTTTCCTCACCAGTGGCTTCAAAAAGGAGATTAGGGAGTAAATAAAATCCCTGTTTTGCTTCTCCCTCTCACTCAGCAAGTTTGTGTCTGAGAGAGCCTCTTAAAACTCATTTAAGAAGTTCCAAGTTTGAAAATTCCAAGTCCAAGTAAAATTCAGGTCATTTGCAAGAATTTCTTGGTCTCTGGAAACATCTGAATTCTCACCTGTAATAGCAAGAAGGGGCTGAGGTGTCTGCCTTCTGTGCTAGACCATCTTCCCCACCTTGGCTCCACATTGGCCCAGCAGGTCCTTGTGCTACCTGCAGACATCAGAAACGTCAGCCTGCTCCCAGCTGGAGCTGCCAGAAGCTGCCTTTGCCCATGGACACACTGCACTTTGGGCACCCTCAGGGACATGGGCACAAGGGCTGGAAACCCTTCCTGCTGAATTTGGCTTCCTCCACTCCTGGAGACAGAGACAGCCCAGCACCTGCAGTGCCTGTGCCAGGGACATGAGCCAGAACACACAGGGACTTGTTCTGTGCCTCATGAAGATGCTGCTGTCTTATTCTATCAAGGTGCCTTTGATTCCCCTTATTTCTGTGCAAGGACATGTTGGCTCTTCATCACTTTTGTCAGGAGGGATGTGACTTGGGCTAGGGCAGAGGGGAAGAATTGAGACTTCACCTCGCTGAGCTCATTATTGTTGAGATGATGTTGGTTTCTGTTGGTGCTAACCCAGTCCCCCAAGTTTTGCAGTGGGAATAAAGCAAGTTGACAGTGCACAGTTTGACAGTCAAGGCAAAACCCCCTGACTCCTTCACACAGCCAGCTGCAGATGGTGTGGAGATGCTGCCTTGTACTTTGCTCTGTCATCTCTTGATTATCTCAAATTCCCAGTTCAGATCCCTGTTGGCACTCGTGTGTGGACCTGGAGACACACTCATTGCCTGGGCCACATCAGAGGACCTGGAACTCAAATTGGCCCATCCAGTTAATTGCTCCTGCAATCCTTACAATCTTTAAAGCCCTTACCTTTATATTCTACTGACTGTTAATCAAACCAAAACACAAACTGCTGTTGGTTTTACTTGCAAGATTGCAATTGCAAATCCTTTTTATCCATTTCTTTAGCACCCTCTGGATTTCACAGCCACAAATCACAGCAAAATCCAATTGAAAGATGAAGTCTGAAGTAATTACTTTGTTGGTTGCCAGGAGGATGAAGTTCCTATAAATAATATTCTTTACAATGCTGAGAAACTGAACATTACTGTGAGCACAGCAAGTAATTAAGCATGTAGTAATGTCACACTTGGACAGGCAGTACAGTCAGCCTTGTCCAGATCAATCAGCCTGCTCTGCTCCCTGTCCATCCATGCAAATCAGCTGAAAAACACCTGGCACACATGCAAAGTGCTTTCCTGTCAGTGGGTCAGGAGTTCTGTGCTGGGCTTGGCTGGGATAGAGTCAAGTTTCTTCAGAGAATCTGCAGTGGGGCCATGTTTGGTGCTGGGAGCAGTGTTGATAACCCAGGGGTGTTTTTGTTATTGCTGCGCAGGACTCACACACAGACAAGGCCTTCCAGCTCCTCCCCCCAGCCCAGCAGCGAGGAGGCTGGGGGTGCACAAGGAGCTGGGAGGAGACACAGCTGGGGCAGCTGACCCCAAATGACCCAAGGATGTTCCATACTATACATATGGCATCAGGCTCAGTATATAAAGCTGGGGGAAGAAGCAGGAAGGGGGGTTGGTCAGAGTGGTGGCATTTGTCTTCCCAAGTCCCCATTACGTGTGATGAGCCTGGCTGTCCTGGGCATGGCTGAACACCTGCCTGGAGAAGTGCTGAATTTATTTCTTGTTCTGCTTTGCTGCATGCACAGCTTTTGCTTTACCCATTAAACTGGCAGTATCCCAGCCCATGAATTGTCTGACTTTCACTCTTCTGATTCTGCCCTGAAACCCACTGGAGGGGTGAGGGAACAGCTGCATAGGGCTGAGTAGCCACCTGGGGATAAACACCACAGCAGGATTTCTGGGAGCTGGTGAGCCCCAGTGGGGCTGTGACCAGGGCAGGGCAGGGCATGGGGGGCTGAGACCAGGCTGCCTGACAAGACCACTGCTATTTTGTAGTGGGACTGCTGAGATAAACATCATCACCTGCCTGTGAACCTCTCCTCCACAGCACACAAAGATTTTGGGATATCACTTGTAGGGTCAAGAACCTTGGCTACTTGTACTCAGGAGACAGTTGGACCCTGACCAAAAGTTGCACACCTATTTTTTGCAGAGGGCTTTGAAACTCTCTTCTTGTGCAAAGGGATGTAGTCAGTTCTCTGAAGCCAGGCTCATGCTCAGAGACCCCCCAAACAAGGACACCAGAGACCAGCAGCTCCGGCTCTGATTACACTTGCCACGAGTGGCATCTTGCCCAGCCAGTGCTGGGATAAAAATTAATAGATGGATTTTGAAAACATGCTTAACTTCCTAGCAGACAGATGCACACTTCATCTGCTTCTGATGTCTTAGGAAGCTTTGGTAAAACAGCAAGGAGTGAAACCTACAGATATGTGCATATACATATGGACACATGTACATCTATACATATACATAGGTGAGCAGAAAAAAGGTAAATACACTGCCAATATTTCCAGCTACAGTTCTTTTCTTGACCAAGTTATAGATATTCAGATTAGCTCAAATCCTGAAAATTAGGATTAGGTACTGCTAACCCCAAAGGCCTCTGGGAGACTCATTTCTTTCCAGATGGGACTCTTCCTCTCTCAGGAGCCAGCCAAAGAAAACCAATGTTTACTCTCAAGTATACACAGATACTTCCTAATTTATTTTTTTGTGTGTGTGGTCTGAATGGACAATCTTCTCAGTCCAGACCAAGGACAGCTCATGGTATGTTCACACCTGGTACAGACATTTATCACACACACATTTCTCTGTCACTTCATTCCACATCACAAGCTGGTGTCCCCACCAGCATCCTCCTTCTGCCTCTGAGCTCTGTCGTTATCCAAGTGCTTTCCCAGGGCTCCTCAAATGGGTTTTATGGTAAAACAGGACAACAGCACTTGGAAGAATGAATTACAGATCCCTGCCAGACAAACAGACTCCAGGCTGCACTTTGCATAATTGCCACTGCAGGGACCACAGGCTCCAGAGGGAGGTTAATAACTCTCACTGCTTGTGAAGAGTCACTCCAAGCACTGAAATATCCTGAGCTGGAGTAATAGATTTGTTAGTACCAGCTGCTCTGGGCCCAGCAAAGGGATGCCCATGAGGTGCTTCTGCCTTGCTCGGGGTCCTAACAGCAGCCACAACTTAGAAACTCTTTAAAAGCACTCATTTTATGGAAAATATGGATCTGCTTCCACTTTAATTTTGAAACATCACATTTTGCTCATCATAAGTATGTGATGTTTTACAACGTGCCCTAAAAACAGACACAGCTCCTACATGGCTTGTCCCAGGTAATGCAAAAAGCACCCAAAAAATTTGGATCAGGTTTCTCTTTGGAAGGGGGAGTTCTGAGCATCACCTTCATTAAAGAGTTAAATCCACAGCAAATCTACCAGCCCTGCTGTCCCAGATTCCAGTGATACTAGTGCTGGTCTGGAGACTTCAGATTTGGAACCCAGATATGAGTTCTATTGTTTGGAAACGAACTACTGGTCAAAACACTCTTTTGGAAAGGATTTTATTTATTTACAGAAGTCTCCATAGAAACTACAGCAGAGATTTTTCAACCAGATGTGATGCTTCATTGTTAATTAGTTCATCTATTGGAACAACAGCTTTCCTATCACGAGATCTGGGCAGCTAAAATTTGAAGTGCTAGCTCCAGGCTGCCCCTCAGATGGAAAATATTAGCAACACCAAAAGCACTCAGCTTTTGGGAGTGAAAACCTCAAGTGTGTGGTGAAAAAGCAGCAGACACTGTTAATCTCCAGATTAGCAGACACCTCCATGGAAAGGAGAAGTGCAGAGCACCAAAGTGGTTTCTCCCAGAGCATATTACTATTCAGCCCTCAGATCCACCTCATATCACCTAGGTCATTACACCCTGAGATGAACTAAACCCCATCTTTACTGCAGCATCCAATAAACAACATTATTTACTGATATTATGGACTATAGCTGGTGACTTTCTGAATCTAAACTCTGGGGACCAGGGTGAATACCAGGGAAAAAAAATCAAAGTAGCAGCAGATGATGCTGTGATTGGGAAAACAAAGCAGTCACTGCACCTGAGTCTCCTCAGTTTAGGAGCCAGGCTGGATGCATTTTTAGACCAACATTTACCTCTCTTCCAACCCAAACACAGTTCTCCCATGGAACACCAACAATGCCTTCAAACAGAACAGTGAAGCGTGGTGCCATGATCATAAATAAAATTATCAGCTGTCAGGCATAGGCTCTCACAAAACTCCTCAGTGTGAGTCAGGGTAGCTCTTGTCACTTGCCTCCCAAGCACAGGCCAGTTGGCTTTGCCAATGGAAAGAAAGGCAGGGAATGGTGTTTAAAATGCCAAGAGATGGACAACCAATGGAACTTCCTGCATATTGAAATGTTGCATTACTAACTTCCAAAAATGTTTAATTCCTGGATCTACCATCCATTGCTGGTTTGTTTAATTGTTTTTGTTTCTTTAATGCTACCTGTCCATTAAATTGGAGACAAATTCCAGACATGAAATTCATGGGAAACATTTGGATTTCCTCTCCACCTTGACTGGCACCTTCCTGAGCTCCAGAAGCACAGCCTGTTCATACTTACTAATATGAGCTGCTTGACCCCCAAAGCTTTCAGTTAGCTTTGTTCTCTTTTTAGCTGCTGCATTCCCCAGAGGAAATAATGGATAAGTAGTTTGAAGAACTCATTCTAAAGGAAATGGGTTCATTGAATTTGACACACACATTTACTTGTGTTGGGAGGGGGTGATATAGGCTCTTGATTTAGAGAAAAAAATTATATGGCACTGGAGAGAAGGTATTAGAAGAAATGAAAAAGTAAAAAGTAAAGTAGTTAACTGGGCTCCAGGATGCCATGTTGCTTAGCAGGCTTGGAAAATAGAGATAAAAGAAAAAACTTAAATTACTCATTAGCTAATTCAGTGCCATCCTGCACCATTTCCTCCAGAAGAATCTGAAGTCGACCCTGGCATTGTACAAAAGTCACCAAGTTTGGGGCTGAGGTGACACAGAAGTTAGTACTGGAAGGGTTTGATCTTCCCCACAGAGCCTTGTGCTGCAAGTCTGAGTGGATTTAAAGAGGAGAGAGAAAGAGTCACCACATTTGTATCCCCAGTGGCTCTTTCCTCAAGCCAAACAAGCCATACAACACCAGTGAGCACCCCCAGTGCCACAACCTGTGTCAGCCCCGCTGAACAGCCACAGCTGTTCCTGGGCCACTGAGACCTATCACACACAGCCAGGCAAGCTGCTCCCCAGCTCCAGCAGCTCCTGTAGGGGTCTGACAGGGAGCACTACACTAGGGACTGTCCCCTTACACACCCAGAGCCAGGAGAGGCTCCATGGAGATGAATAAAGTTACACCACAATCCTCTTGAGGACAGCAGAACTTCATTGTGAAACCCTCTCAACAAGGAGAAAAAAAAAAAATATCAGGGTTTGACACAGGTTCTGTCTGCAAACTACAAGAGAGACTTCAAACAGCAAAGACATCACCAGTAAAAACCTGGTAGCAGGAGCTGAAAAGCAAATAGCTGATGTAAATTGCTGTTAATTTTACATGCACTATCATCAAAAATAGGACAAAATTCACAAGGAACTTCCTTCCCCGTGACCAATACAGAGGATTTAGTTTGTCTATGTTAGATGTGCTGGAGAGGAAAAGAAATCTCCAGCCAGATTTCATAGAGTAAGAAAGTATATGCTGTGACTGATCCATTTGTCAAAGTCAAACCACACAGATCTTTCAAAAACATAAAAGGATTAGTCATGTCATGATCTAATGACTTTTAAAGAGAAGGAGAGCTCCTCATACAGCCAAAGATAGCATGCTGAAATTAAATGCTTTTACCATTTGTTTTCTAATGGAAAACTGGTATTAATTCCCCTTTTCTGCTTTAAGATATTATGTTGGTTTTTGTTCAGGTAATAAAGTCATCCTCCAAACTGAGTAAAAAAAAAAGGAGACGGTTCATTATTTCTCTGATTGTCTTCTGGGTTTTAAGTTTTACAACAGGGAGGAGAAAAATACTTGATTTGCAGGTGTAACTTGCAACCTAAGAAGTAGAATTGTATGTTTAGAAGTCCAGCTGAAGTCAGAGTTTGATTCAGCCCTTGCCTGGTTTCAATTGCACACCAAGGTGACTCCTGAAATTCCATCATGTCAAACTGTGACAATTCTTTATGTACTCTGTGCTGTCAAAACTGCACAACAGGACTGGAAAATTGATCAACCTATAATCCACTGACTCTAGAATCAATCTGGAGAGATTCCCTGACTCCAAAGAGGTTTAAGCCACAATTTCTGAACACAAGTCTTTAATTGTGCAAGAGACTAAAGTCTGTGCTTGGACCATGATGAACGTTCTGCTGAAAATTGGTTTTGGTGGAACAGGAGTGGAAATGGCTGGAAGAAGGTCCAGTAACTTTGCTCCACCTTAATCAGCTCTGAGATAAAATACATCCTCCCAAGTACTTCAGCTGGAAACAGGCTGTCTGGAGCAAGAACTTCATCCTCTGTTTGTACAGCACCTGACAATTTTTCATATAAATAATAAATAAAACCAAGCGGGCAGAGTAACCAAGTAGTATCACTTTTCCATCCTATAACCTGCCTGCAGAGCAGGAAGTTCATCAGTAAGTAAATGGTAATAATGCAAAAAACAAGACAGCTTAATTCTTATCTTAGTAAGAAAACACTAATCCTACTGAAGCCCATGTGTATTTTCCATACAACAGTTCACACAAATTGACTAATATGTATTTAGGCACCTCCATTGGACACCATAAAGGTGAGTTCTGAGGAGACTGTTCAGCATTAGGATAGTAACAAGAATAATTCTTTAAATAAGGAAGGCAACACTTAAATGTTCCTTTCAGGTACGAATTACAGAATACCAAATTCTCACAGATGGTGTGAGTGTTAAGTTGGAAGTACACATTGCACCTGCAGAGAAAACTCAACCATACTTTCTGAGCAGTTTAAAATGCAGAGGCCTTCCCTGTCCCCCCAGCCTTTGGCAAGAAAAATAATTATGCAAGGCAGTACATTGAAGTTAAGCCTCAGGAGCTTATACATACAAAAGTTGTTCACTCATCCTGCTCAGTGCTCTGGCATTTTATAGCCATCTCCATTCATTGCTTTCCATGTACTGTCAGTTTTCTTGTAGGTACTGACAGAAGCAGCAAACAAGAAAGCCCCAGGCAGATTTCCCAGACAGGAGCCACAGATTACAGTAGGAATGTGGCAATTTCCAGTATTTAATATCAACAAGGCACTAAGTAGACACACAAGGTCTAACTCTTAATAAAACTTTTGATGTCAGACAAGAATTTTCAGGCACCAAAACAACCCTTACACCTGTATCTGGCATGCTGGTCTCTACTGGCCTTCTTTATTCACCTCCATCAGTACAATGGGGGTGGTGGTGTCTGTACAGCTGCTATATTCAAGAAACAACAAAATACATTTTAAGTCTCCCCTCTCTTAACATAGCAAACTGGACCAGAGATATTCTGCATAAATAACAGAAAGCCAGGGGGAAGAGTAGAAAGTCATTTTACCCTGAAAGATTACAGGAAGGTAAGGAAGAGCCCAGTGCTCCCTGATGCAGCAGTTTCCAAAACGTGCACACAAGTGGTGTAATGCTTTGGCAGCTGTAGCACAAACTCCAGAGAGCATTGTCACTATTTACAGTTTACTATTTATCATACATCCCTGTGCAGCTCCTTATCCATTCCAACAGAAATCCATAAAAACAATTGTCTTACTAGCATAGTGCACAACTCGAGAAGAGGGACAGAACTCACCCGTTGAAGTGCTGGAGCACAACCCCATGAAGCACCTATTTCAAAGAGCAGCAGCTACATCTTGTGGAAAAATTTAGGATTGCAGGCTTATCCCTAATAAATATCGCTTTATGCCTGAAAGGGTCTGCCCTTTGCTGCCCTCTTTTTATGCACAATGCACAAAGTGAACCTGCACCACACATTGATCTACTGTAAAACAGCAGCTTCAACCAATCAACCCCCCAGACCAGTCTGGCTTATCACACCACAGATGATCCAGCACCAGGGAGCAAAGCACAGGTCTGGCCTCAGGGGCTGAATGCTGAGCCCTTGCTGATTGCAGCAGCAACTCCAGTGCCAGCCTCGTGTGCTGCCCAGAGAATTTGTGGATAACTCACCCGTGGAAGTGTTCAAGGCCAGGCTGGATAGGGCTCCAAGCAACCCGGTCTCATGGAAGCCATCCCTGCCCACAACCAGAGGATGGAATGAGATATTTGATGTCCCTTTCAAACCATTTTACTGCAAATCTAGTGAAAATCTGTTTCCATAACTAAGACATTTCCCAAATTAGACCAATGTCCCAGTTTGACAAGGAAGCAAGTTTTTGGGAATAGTAGTGGTCAAACCAATCAGTGGCCAGATTTGAATACTGGCACCTGGTGTGGCCACAAGCAAGTACAATATTTCTCATCAGTATGGTAGTCTATTCACAAAGGAACATCCCAAGGGAGTCCTACAATCTGAAGCTGAGGCAGGGGATAATAAACTTTGGTTTTGTATACTCTTCTATAGCTATTTCTTTCTCTTCCATCTGCCACTTTCCTAAGCTATAAGCTAAAAAGTACAGCACAACTTCTACAAGAGCCAAGCATTTAATATCATTGCCACTGCTGTCACCCTCTCACATTAGGGCAGGAATCACAAAGAAAACCCCACAAATCACAAACCTAAAGCACCTTGATTAACTAGCTCTGATCTCTGAGGTGTTCCTGCTTCCTACACTGAGGAGTAGCTGCCTCACAGAGGAGTTGACTCTGGAGTTCAAGGCACTGCTGCTCATTTTCCACCTGCCCAGGCAGACCACCCTGATTTAAGGGAAGAGTTTCAAGTGCAGCACAGCACACTCAGCAGCCACAGCCCTTCTGAGGAAGATGCACCTACAAGTCAGGGAAGTGAGGGAATAACCTCCCAAGCAATTTCAGAAATCAGAAGCTGTAGCTTGCACTGAGATAATCCTGCTGCTGCCTGTCAGGCAATAACAGTTTATCCAAGATGTTTGCTGTTGCCTAGGGCTGACTTCATCATAGCCTGTGACCTGCAGCCCACAGCTCTCAAGGCTCTCCACTATAGGCAGGGCCAAGGAGATCAGCTGAAGATTTTATAGTCAATAGTGTCAGACTACTGACATGGAAAACCCCAGAGACAGAGCAGCAATCAGTCCTGCCATTAAACCCTCTGCTAAGCTTATCTGCAAAACCAAAAATCACTCCAGCTCCTCTTAATAATAATAAAAACCCAAACCCACAAACAAAATCCAAAATTCAGTTCCAAATCTTTTTGGATTACTAAATACTTCATAGCATTTGTACAGGTTCAGTTTTACTTCAGTCTTGTAACTCTGGAATGCCTTGATTTAAGAGAGAGCAGCAAGTGCAAAATAGAGACAATGCCCATGGCAACCCTTCCCAGCAAAGCCAGGTCAAGAGTGAACTCTGAAGTTCTTACACAGGGAACATATTGAAGGTACACTGATTAAAAGTTTTTCCTCTGAGCAATGTGTGAAAATGCTATGAAAGCCATTGTTACTTAGTGGAAGCAGCAACTGAAGTTAATAGATGTTTCCTACAAAAGATACAGGCAATAATATGGAGGACAAGTGTGAATCAAGAATTTTATTTTTTCTCCACATACATAAAAAAAGTGAGTGAACACACAAGACAGCAAGTCAGAAAATAAACATATTTACAAGACAGTTAAGATATCAATTTACAAGACAGTTAAGATATCAATTTTTTTCCATCTTCAAGATCAAGTCATCACAGATTTTCGTTAATTCATCATTTTCTTTAGTCTGTGAAAGAAGAAAACAGTGAGTTTCAGGTATGTCCAAAATATGTTACAACCTCGTAGTGAGCTGATTGCAGTAAGTCCTGTTTGCTAGTACATGCAATAGAAAGTCCATTTACGTGATGGTGGCTCATGCAAATTTAATGTAAAGGAGAGTCTACTATGCCAAAGTTCACATGGCATCCTTAGGAGCCTCAGGAAATGAGCCAGAATCCACTATACTGTTTCTGCTTCTTCCACAGACATTCCCATAATACATGGAGACCAACTGACCCAGGGAAACAAGACTGTTGGAGCTCAGCCTTTGTTAGGGACACCAAAATTCAGGACATGGACAATTTTATTATAATCTACACAAGACAGACTCCAAAATGATGCCTTGATACTTTTACTGACATGTGACAATTTCCAGTTTGTAGAATTCCTTATGGAACAGTTAAACCATTTTAATAAGAACTCTTAAAGTGTTACTGTACTTATGACAAAACCAAACCTACTTCTGTGTTAAATGGCTTGTCTCATCTCTCCAGTTACAGGCCTACTGTTTCCTCTGCTATGCAAACTTTAGCCATAAACCTGAAGACTAACAAATACAGGTTTTTTCCATAATAGAAATCATCAGCATTATGAATTTGAGTCTTCAATACTGGCAGCAACAAAAATGAAGCAGTAAAACTAACAGCATGCACTTCCAGCAGGGGCTTTTAATCTTCAAAAAACTTATTCCTTTGAAGGCTTTCAACAAAGGATATGCCTTTACAAAACATTCTAAGACTTTACCTATGCAATATGAAACAATATAAAGTACAAGGACTAATGGCCTGAACAATACTGAAAACTTGAGTCACATACAGTTAAGTATGTGCTAACAGCTCACATTCATGAACAAGCTGAGCCAGACAGTTATTCAAATTTACCCAGATTCTGCTCTGCATCATGTGTAACTGTTAATCACCACCTCCTTCAGTAGCTCCAGTAACCTCCTGACACAGGAGCCCAGACTGGTTTGGAAACCAACCTTGTGCTCCAAAAAAGTCTAAATACACAGACAAGTCGTGACATGACAGTTGTGTCTTTGTGTCTCAAAGCCAATTTCCCAAAGCCTGCCAGCACAGCAGCCATCAAAACCAGCACAGCTGGCAAGGCTCCTCCTAGCCCTGATGCAAGGGAGTTCTTAACTTAATCTAAGGCAACAGCTTGCAGAGACTCACCCATGGCATTGTGACTGACCTTTTGTTCAAGGCTCCTCTCTAAAGACTGGATCCTCATCTGCTCCTTGCGCAGGGTGGCTTGAAGTACTGCAGTCTCTGATTTTGCTTTGCTGCGGACCTGGGCAATTTCCTCATTGGCTCTGAAACAGGTGCAAGATGGTGTTTACATCCCCCTCAGACAGCACAGCACAACTCTCAATCACACTACATGCTTGATTAATTACTAAATGAAATATGTTTAAGCCAGGTTTTGGCACTGTTGAACCACATTCTGCAGCTGCAGTGAAAACTATGTATGTCATTCCTGGTTCCTGGCTTCTTGACACGGTACTTACTGCTGCAGCTTTTCTTCAGCATGTGCTTTGAGTGCCTGGTATCTCTGCTCCTCTTTTTTAATTCTAGCCAAGTAATCTTCTGCACATTTCTTCAGTACTTCTTCATTCTGTCCCGAAACCCAAAGAAGTTCAGTTAGCTGTTTAAGCTAGTAGATGGAGGAGTCTCCCCATCAAGTCTCCCACTTGACAAATGGGTTATTTGACTACACCTGGGGGGCAGTATTTGCTCACTGGAGTAACAGGAACAACTATGAAATCCCACAGGCCTATATGGACTAAACTGCTTCCTTTAAACTATCTTAACTTTGCAAACATTTATTCATCATATTCCCCCCCAGTACATTATTTAGTAGCAAACTCTAGTAAAGAAGGTCACTAAAACAGTCACTAATTGGTTTTGTTTGTTTTGCTCCGATTTTTAAAAAATCAGCTTTGTATTAAGTTGCAATTGTCACAAGAATAGCTAGAAATTCAACTTCTCCAAAGAACCCACTGAAAGATTCAGGCTTTGGACCCTGATGTAAACAAATCCAACATTAACAGCAAGGAAGTTACCTTGGTAGTCACACTATGAACATATTTTATTAGCCACTGTAATGGCTAATAAACTTGGAACTGCTTGAAACAATTGCTAAGACTATACTAATTGCAGATCTTGAATTTAGTAATTGTGTTCATCTCTGTGCTAAAGAAAGGGCTTCTGAATTTAGGGTGGAGATGGGACACAAGATGAAGGAAGCCTGACACGTTAGCAAAGAAGAAACTGAAGTTTTAACAGATACCATACCTGTTTCTAAAACCTAGACTAGCATGAAATTTCTAAGGGGATAGTTTCTGAGTTTTAGTAAACAGGGACATTAAAAGATAATTGAATGAAAAAATCTGAAGGCACTTTTTTAAGCACCAACTGAAACAATTTTCATGCATTATAGAGTAAAAAACCATAGCTTATATTCCTCATTAGCTTCTTTCCTCCAGCCTCTGAAGAAGCTGCAGAACAAAGGTTTGATTTTAGCTTTAGAAAAACCTCACAAGCATCTTAGTAGGGAGCACCTAATAACCTATTATTCTGACTCATAATTGCACATCCTCTTCAGCATTCATTCAATATGATGTATTTTGAATATACAAGCTGCTCTTACGCAGCACTTGCCACATGAGAGCATCTCTATGATTAGCAAAAAAGATGTGCTGCAGCAAGAAACAGCTCACTTCTGTTTGAGGAAACCCGGCCTTCTAAGATAATATCTTACTTTAAGTAAAGATACTTAAATATGTTAAATACTTTAAAGTATTTATCTTACTTTAAATACAACAAATTATTAGGTTTTTTATAATCTTTAAATAAACAACTTAGCACATGGTTTTACAGGTAGTCTCTATACTACCTAATGGCTGCTCTAGAAATTTCACCATTTCCTCTCCCAAAATAAGTGAGATTTAGTGAAGGCTATTATTTGCATTAAATCATCTTACTTTGTGGTAACCCTCTAACGCCTCTTTCTGTTTCTCAAGTCGTTTGAAGAGTTCAGAGAAGGACTTCTCCATAGAGTTCAGATCTAAAATAGCTTGCTGCTTCTCTTCCATCAGCTTCTGTATTTCTTTCCTTGAGGTTTCCTTTTGCTTCTGAGCATCCTCTAGAGAAAGTGGAGTTCACCCATGATAGCTATTGCTTTAGCTTAAAACCAGTTCCATAGTACAGACATATAACCCCCCACACCTTCAATTCTTCCCCTTACAAAAGTCTCATAACACAGCCTCTCACCTGAAAAGACACCATGTCTGTGCTTTTAAGAAGTCTTTGTATCTTTGTTACATATTACCTCACACCAAACTTAAAGCCATCAAACACCATGACCATGTGCTTGCCAAAAGCATTTTTTCTCCTGCACTGTAGTCAAAATACTCTACTAGAGTTTACTGTTACAGGAGCCTCGACTGTTGTGATAGAAGCAAAGAATCCAAAACTATTTTTCATTATACACAACAGCTGGAAGATCTGGAGGAGACTGGGATAACAAGTCAAACTAGCACAGCAGACTTTCAGAAGAGGTTGGGTTAGTACACACAAGTTGTGCTTCCCATGGCCTAAGAGGAGCACAAAAGAGCTGGCATGGATGTGCCTAATTCAGCTTTGAGCTATGAACGCGTAACTAGGCAAGAGCTTCACTGGATGTCTTTCCTAGTTTTGAAGCCACAAACTGGACTAAAGCAAAAGGCCACATCCACCCAGCAAGAACTTCTAGTGATACCTTGCCACTTAAATGATGTCAGAGAGTAAACAATTAAACACAGAGTGCTGACAACTTGATCTGCCAGTTTTAATAAACCAACAGCTCCAGTGAAGAATAAGAAAAAGTTCTGTTCAAAAAGTCATCATTACCTGTCAAGTGATACCATGTCTCTATGGATATGCATAAAATTGTTAGTCTATCTTGTCTTAAACCTTACACTTATCCTGGAAGCACTTGAAATATTAATGTCAGAGGTGAAAGTGTACTAACTTCATTTAGTAACTCTGGGTTAAACATGCCCCAGCCCCCAAAAGGTACTCTAAGAGTAAATATGGAACTTACCCATAATTTGTGTTATTGTCTGTTCAAATTCAGCAACTATTTTCCTAAAAACCATGAAAAAGAAAAGTTGAACATTGATAGAAAAAGCATCTGGAATAACTAAGTCGATATAAAAGTCAGGACAGATTCATACCCCATTTCTTTGTATTCCATATGAAGCTTATTATACTTCTTATTCCATTTCTCAATCTCCAGCTCTTTCTCTTGAACCTTTAGGGATGAAAAGGTAAGCCTTTACTTTTTTGCACAAAAAGAGATAAAAAGATTTTATACTAAAAACAGTCTGAAGGGCAACTTGGGTATACTTTTAACTTAATACAGAGAGACAAATAAGTTTTAATTGCTTAACAAAATCAAAGTTGTTTAATTACAAACTTGACTCAAATGAAATTTAGATTAATACATAGATTTTGCATATATGATTCCCAGCACACTGCCAGTATCCCCTCAAGTGGCAAGATCAGAGTCAACTCAGCCAACCCACCTCTTGGCTACTCTTACTCAGTGTCTGTGTAGACTGTAACTTCTGAGGGAACACAATGGGTCAAGCAACATTCTCTCAAGCGACACATTTCCCTCTTATTTACAGGGCAGTCAAAAAAGGCACTTCACAAACCTGCTAATGCTAACACGTGAGAGAACAAATACCAGAAGCCTGTTCAAGATCAAATTGCTGTTTGCAGTAATTTATATTCAACACTAAATTAGGGAACGTGTAAGGGGGAGGATTAAAAGATGCTTCAATTAATTTGAGAATAATGATACCTATTTCACAGCAGCTAAACTAAAGCAGAGCTCACAGTAACAGAATTAAGCAGCACAAATACTCTTTGCTAAACACTTTGTGCAAGCTCCATAACAATTTAAGAGCTGTAACCACAGAGCTGGCTGCACTGTGGGAGGCCTTCAAAGACAAGAGGCTCAAAATACCTAAATACAAAATAAAATAACCTGGAATTTAAAAAGCAGAAAGTGACAGCACACAATTACTAACAGTTTTGTCACAAAACTACATAGTAAACTATAGTGCACTGATTTTCCAGTATTTTAGAGCAATCTAATTTTAAATATATTACAATATTTCAGGTGACAGGAAGCAGGACACTAGCAAAAATAGAATTTACTATTAAGAGAAGTAGTGATAGCTAAGCTAAGAAAAAATATTACAAAAGCAAAAGTATGTGAAGGTGGAAACAAATTAAACTTGCACTCGCAAGCTCAAAAAGGGTTCAGAAGACCCCAAAAAAGCAAGCTTTCCTATGTGCTGTGTTTGCTCAGAAGGAAAACATGTTTTCACTTTCCTCCTATTCCTGAGTTGTTTCACAGATTAAAAAAAAAAAAATTAGATTGTCTTTCTTGCAGTTGATATTGTAACTCCAGGCCTTTTTATTTAAGTGACACAGCTGGAGTCATCCAGTCACACCTACAACAGTGTTTCCAGGTTTAAAGCAGTTCTTCTCAACATGAAAGAGCAGCACTTTAAAAATATTACAAGCTTTAGCCCCTGCTATTATATAGGTTCTTAGTTTTAAATTAATGCATTAAAAGCTGTCCCCTGTCAAAGCCACATTTATTTTCCTGTACTAGACAATATGCTGAGTGAAAGTCACCTCCTAAATGACAAAGTAAAACTAATTCCTACAAAAACCACTATCTTTGTACTCTAAAACGAAAGTACTTAAGCAGCAAATAATAACAGATCATCTTTGTTTGGTGTCCCTAATGCCACTGCTTGCAGTACAGCAGTCAGGAATTTTGAAAGCTCCATTTTTTGCTGAAGTGATACAATTAGCTTTAAGGACATTTATGCTTAAATTCTCCTCTTACATTATTTAGTGTTTGTAAGGTTACATAACTCAGTCATAATGAATCAAGTACCCCAATTGTTGAAATAAGTGGATATATAAGTCTTCTTGCATCAGTCAGAAGATGGGCTTTTAAAGGCAATTTCTGCAATTACAGAACAGGCTTAAAATCTTACCAACTACTTCTTCCCTCCTTTACTAATGTCCTTATGCTCTGGAGTGAGTTTCAGATCTCATCTTCACTTTATTACCTGGACATGCTCTTGTGCATTCAGGTCCCACAATAAAAGAATTGATCATAGCACTGAACTGGCACTGCAGTTTTATCTTGTCTTAGGGAAGTTACATAAGTCTCTCTCTTCCACTGGCATGAAAGTGTATTCCTGCTTGTTGAATGAGAAGTATCCAGATCACTGATAAGCCTGACTATCCCATCTGATAACATGTGCCTTTTAATAGTGACCAGATGTAAGGCAGAACCTGACTAATAATGAAGTGTGTCCTAGTTCCTTAAGTGTTAGCCCTAAAGAGTTCTATACCTACAGAACCCATCAAGTCCACAGCAAGCTTTTCACGAGATAACTTCTGTCAAGTATGATGAGAACTGCAAAGTAGAAATTTATCCCAGATAATCCAAACAAAAGGACCTTCCAAGGTTATGCCAAGTTCTGCTTCAGAAGGGCCACCATACCTCTCTCTTCACCAGTTCAACAGCTGCATCCATGTCTTTTTGGCTATATTTTAGCACATCTATAATAGCATCCACTGCAGTGTTTGTAGAAGTAGCAAAAGGAACATCACTACTCAAGGAGTCTGGAATTAGGGGACCAGCATCCTGTAAAGAAAAGAAAAATGCAAAGTTTCAACAGATTCCTATTGTCATACCACTGTGATTAGGTGCATGCACATTATTTGAAGTCAATGTATCTCACTTAAACAGACCAGATACCTCCGCAACTTTGTTAGCATAAAACTTTCTTACCTTGAAGTTGACCACATACCTCTAAGAAATACCTACAAGGTAGAACCAAAACTGCTATCCACCCATTACAGCTATCAGAAACAAAGCAGATGAAACCATGCTGCTCCTCACAAGTGAAAGAGACCATTTCAGGATGAGCTGCTGTGGGCAGATCTGTTCAAACTATAAACCATAGCTGCAAGAGCACCCAGTTTAACCTAAGTGCTTTTCATCCCACCAATACAATTACAAAACATAGCTTGCCTTTTATTGCTTGACTAGAGCATTCTTAAAAACAGCTCAAATTCCCTTAGACCGTGCGCAATGGCATCAGCTTCCACAAAAAACCACTTTTAATACTTAAGAAAGTGTTCATCACAAAGTTCAACTTCAATATAAATGAGTATCCAACCTGGTTTAAAACAATCATTTAAGTAAACATTTATCAGATTCTGCAATCCCTAAAATACCTGCCTAAAATCCAGAATCCTAAATCCTTAAATCCAGAACCTAGTCTTATCCCCTTCCTAAACTATCAATATAAAACCTGATAGCATTCCAGACACCCTTACAGAAGTTGTAAATGTCCCCAGAAGATCTAATCCTTTTGGTTTTTCTTCACTCTGAAGACTCACTAGAGGCTTTCCAGCTTCCTCAGGCATTTGACTTAAATCAGCAACAGGACTAAAAATGAACAAACATAACACTATTAAATTCAAGTGTTCTTTCTTTGCAAAGCTCTCGTACCAGCAACAGTCTGTCCAGCAGGGCCAGGGCAGTGACTGTCCCCCTGTAGCCAGCACTGGTGAAGCCACACCTTGAATCCTGTGCTCAGTTTCAGGCCTCTCACTGTAAGGACACTGAGGTGCTGGAGAATGTCCAGAGAAGGGCAAGAGCTGGGGAAGGGTCTGGAGCACAAGTCTGATGCGGGGCAACTGAGGGGTTCAGCCTGGAGAAAAAGGAGGCTCAGGGGGACCTTCTCACTCTACAACCACCTGAGGGGAGTTTGTAGTGACATGGGGGTTGGTCTCCCAAGGAACAAGTCTGGATGAAACAGCCTCAAATTGCACCAGGGGAGGTTTAGAGTGGATATTAGGGGAAATGTCTTCACTGAAAGGGTGGTCAAGCATTGGAACAGGCAAGTCACTAGACCTGCAGTTATTTAAAAGATGTGTGGATTTTGCACCTGGGGACATGGTTTAGTGGTGGACTCCTCAATGCTGGGTTAACTGTTGGACTGGACAATCTGAAAAGTCTTTTCCAATCTAAACAACTCTGATTTTATGCACTAAGTCAATACCTACCCAGGCTGAGATGGAGCTGTCATGATAGTCTCACTTGATTCAATAGTACCATAAATGGGTTTTCTTGGACTGTCTCTCAACAGAGGGTCAAATTTCAAATACAGTGACTGTTTTCTCAAGGCTGATTCTTTGAACTGAAGGGGGAAAGAGGCATAAACTGAGATCTGCTTCAGAGTTCAACACACACATCCCACCCACACACAAATAATCCTCTGAAGAGTGGGTGAGCCTATTCTTCAGTGGCCAGAGCACTGTTCTCAGGAGGAAAATTACATAAGAGAACTCCATGCCCACATGCTTAAGTCCTTATGTAATATCAAGAGAACTCAATCTGTTCACAGACTGAATCAAAAGGGCAAACATTAATGAACTATTCCAAACCAGAAGACAACATTAATGAACTACTCCAAACCAGAAGACAGAGGGAAAGATTATAAGCTGAAAAACCAGTGTATGCTATTTTCTCTTCACTTATAAAATCATAAGGACAAGTACAGCATGACTAAAACAATTTCAATTCAGTGCATTCACTGTTCAGAGATTCTCCTGCCTGGGTCCAGAATAACAGTAAGAATAACTAAACTGAACTAATTAAAACATGACAAGCCCCACTTAGAGACAGATTTTCTGAAACTGGCCATAAAGCAAAAGAGCTTAGAAAAACTGTTTCTGAAACAATGATCCTGAACTTTTAAAACATCATCTTCTAGCAGTTTTGGCAAAAAATGAAACATTCACCTCAGTTTCACTGCTATTGAAGAAAAAAACATTTCTGCACACTGACAGTTAAATTGCTTATACATTTCCTTTCACCATCATCCCCTACTCAGCCTTGTCATCACATTCCTTTGGAATAAATGACAATTTGTGAGAACAATTCAAAGTGAAGTTAATTCATGAAAACATTTAAGGCTTGACACTTTCATCTTTGTTTCCCTCTCCACACTGCCAGGAAGGCAAACAAAATATTTAACATCATACTTACTGATGAAGACCCAAACTGTTCCAGATAGTCTATGCCCGTTCCAAAAACTGGAAAATGAGGAAACAATACAATGAAGATTCAATACTGCCAAATACTACCACAGACAGAAACAAACACATATGTGTATAAAGCAAATAAATCCCTGCTCTCAGTCTAATGACTTCTAGCTCTTCATTGGTTAAAATGTCTTTCTATCCAGACATGAAAAAAAGCTAAGATTTCTAAGCTATGCAAATTTACAACTTCCAATTGTTCCCAAGTACTTGTAAGAATATGTAGGATTTAACAGTTGAACTTCTGTTGTTCTACTGCTTAAGTGACAAGCACACTCAGATATTCTGTTACACACAATGCCCCATGGAAGAGCAAGATTGTCAATCTCGCCATTAAAATTAGCACACAGCTCAGATTTGAAGGATGAAGTTATAACCTGGTGATTCCACTCCAGTATGAAGGTAAGTGACAGACTGCACGCAGTCAAACCATTTGCTCATCCTTCCACACAATACACCTACCAGGAATAACCCTTCCAAGTGATTAAGTCACAGCCATGCAGGAAGCTCTCAAGACAAGCATGCTTGTCAGGAAGATCACTCACACTGCAACGTGAAACCAGTAGTGCTAAGGCCTGCAGTAACCTACAAGACTCACAAACACCTGTATAGCTCGTGAGCTCTCCATTTACAAGTCTTTAACACCAGAAATTATTTTAAGGGAGTAATTTTTCAGCACAGAAACTGCCACTGAAACTCTAAAAAAATAGTTTCTCTACCAGCCTAAATTCCATTCTCACAGGCCACTGAATTCTAATAGCCAGCTTTCTGAACTTAGCTTAAACCAGAGAAGTTAGAAATAGGCTTAGATATATTTCCCAGCACTGCTAGTCTTTGTGAGTTCTGAAGTCCTTTCAGAAGGGCAGAATGAGAGAAAAGAACTAGAATCCATAATAAAACTTTAGTAGAAAAATATCTGTATTATTAAATCTACATTACTAAAACAATACAGTTTCAGTCTGTTTAAAAGAAATGCCCTTACCTTCTGATGATGGTCTGAAGAGCTCTTCAGGTTCAGCACCAGCTGTCTCATTTGCTGTTACTTCAATTCTAGGGGAACTAGGTTTAATTTCTTCTGCAGACATTGACTTTTTTCCACTGTCAGTAGAACCCAAATTATCTTGAGAGGGGGAAACATTAGCTGGAGACATTTTAGATGGGCTCATTTGCTTCTCCTGATGAAAAAAACAAAATCCTTTTAACTGTTAAAATAATTATTTTTAAATGCAACGAAAATAATTTTAATGATAAAATTGGTTTGTCATAAACTGGGCAGCCAATATAACAAAAAAAAAAGAATTCACAGGCATAAAAATTAAACTACCAACACTGAGCACAGCTCAGGAGCCACTTTCCTAGAGTTCACACCCTTATGTTTGCCCTTATATGCAATGCTGATCAAAAAAGATACTAAATACCAAGGCACCAATTTGGCTGTCTCTGATGTTTCCTTCAAAACACAGGTCTGCACGGTTGACATTCCTTCTAGAGCTGCTGAAGATGCAGAAACCCACTAATTCTTTGACAAAATAATAAAATAGGTTTCACAAGATTAAGTCATTAAGCCAGAGAACTCTGTTTCATGAAGCAACTTGCTATCTTTTCTATACCTTACCACTTCTTTTTCTGGACGTTCAGCTTCTGCTTGAACTCCTGGCTTCTCTTCTTGAGCTATTGGCATGTTTTCTACCACATTCTGCTCAACAATTTCCCTAAAGAAAACAAACAACAACAACAAAAAAATCAGTATTTACATCACACAGTTCAAATTCTGTATTACCCAATGAACTGAACAAAGGTAGCTCCTTTGAGAGATTCTACTGCCACAGCACAGGAAGCTTTACAGAGGGTGGGGATGTAAATTTACTGTCTCGCCTGGTGACAACTTATGTGACAGAAAGCTCTCCCTCCATGAGAAGCAGTGTTTATGGGGAAGCAGAATGTCACAGCAGCATCATTTATTTCTATTCACTTAACACTGCTCTCTTATTTTCATTTGTTAGGCTCATTGCTTTTTTTAAGTTAAAGATAGGCTCTTTGTTTAATTAAGAACAGAATTACAAGCAGCCTGCTCTTCTTTCCAAGGCAATGTTGTGATTATTGGTGTGAACTTCATTAGAGAAGTCCAATACTCCACTTATGCTGTCAGCAGTAAGTAAACTTTTCACCTTGGTAAACAGTAACTGATCACGTTACACAGGGAGCAAGAGTGCAAACACTTCTGTCAAATGAACAATTTGTGCCAGTCTAGTTCTGGCAAGCACCTGACCGTCTATAGTAACATTAATAACTAGACTTTCTAGGAAAGGTAACAACATATTCCATCTTCAAGTAAAACGTCTGTGTGCTGCCAAAAAAAAAAAAAAAATGGAGCTTCAGAGCCAGGTCTTTTTATTGGAGATAACATTTAGGTACAAAGAACATGCAGGGAAGAAACAGCACTCAGAGTTCAGTAGACAACAAAATTGCCTCACCCCCTTCCCATGCTGCACTATGTGCAACACTGCTGCCTACTTCCTTGCTTTATTTAAAGACAGCAGCAGTCACCTGATTCTCCACACTTTAATCTTGGAGAAGTGGGGAAAGCACCACTTCAAACTCATTCCACCTAAGCCTGTTCTCTCCCATTCTCCCAGACCTAAGAACACCTTTTGCCTAAAGCTAGTCAACTCAGGAGTTTCCCCAATTAAGAACTTTGCTGTTGCAACAAAATTGGGTTATAGATTACAACAGACTCTGCCAACGTGGGAGGGATGCAGCCTAAGAAGTAGGAACGGACTAGTTGGAGATACTATCTAACTTTCCTCATATGAACTCAAGGTGCTCCTGCATTCAGCTACAGATTTTTGGGATTTACTTTCACAGATTCACTTACAGATTTTTGGGTTCTTCCTTCTCAAGAGTTTCACAGGTACTTGGCCTGTTATCCTGCTCCACTGGAAGAGGTTCCCTTCTTGGTGAGGTACTCTCCTGTTCCTCTGGCAGGTGAACTTTCTGAGGGCTGGGTTTAGAACGCTTGGGTGAGGTGGAAATTTTAGAGCCTCCTCCAAATGGATTAAAGTTTGGATCGTCAAGTTTGTCCCAGTCAAACTGATAAGATGCTTTAGGAATAGGGATTTCATCCTCCACATTACTTTTATTTTGCACTTCAGTATTCTCCGGTTTTGTTTTGGTAATAGGTATTTTTTTGGAAGGTGGCTTAATTCCAGGTCTTTTACCTAGTTTCTTAGGAGGTGGTTTTCTAGCAGTGGTATTATCAAAGTCAAATTCCAGTTTTACTGGTCCAGCCTTGGTGACATCAGGCTTTTCTGCAGGTTTCCCTTTGGAGACACCCAGCTCTTCATCAGGCTTTGACTCTTGTGCAGAGGCTTGTTCTGCTACTGAAACATTCTGAAGCTTTGATTCCCCGGTTTTAAAAGAGTTACTTACATCAGAACTACTGGGACCTAAGCTGCCAGGTGACTGTACAGGAGGTGTAGGTGCCTCTGCTAATTCCACTGATTTATCAGTTTGGCTTGCATCTGTGGAAGCAGACTTCACACCCTGCTCAGAGTCACCAATTGCTTGCTTAGGGGACAGCTTGGATTTGTTAGACTCCAGCTCGCTCAGTGCAGATTCTTCTTCAGAGATGAGAGCCTTGTCTTCACTTAAACTCTCTGTACTTGCTGTGGTTGAAGCAAAAGGAGCTGCATCATCCCGCAGAAGAGAATCATTACTTTTTTCAATAGTTTTTTCAGGGCTGCTGGATACTTTTACAGGAGACTTTTGCAGATTTCCAGGAGAATGAGGCAACTGTACTGAACTTTGAAAAGGATTGATGTCATTTAAGTTATCAAAATCAAGATTGTAGGAACCTCGACTCTTCACTGGCATCTCATCATCAGGGTAAGGAGCCACACTGACCTTCTCTGGCATTTGTGTATTGTTTGTTTCAGCTTCAGTCTTTTTTTGACATGTGCTGGATTAAAAAAAAAAAAAAGATAGATGACAGTTACCTTGGAGGCAGTTTGAAATTATCCTTAGAAAGATTTGCACAAGTAGTTTTGCATGGTCAGAGTAATATGATTTTTTTTTTCCCCAGTAAGACAGCTGACAGCAAAATATAACAGCCAGAATTCAGTTGTCACCTAAACAGCCAAGGCTTATGAGCTCTGGTACATGTGAAACACAGGAAGATCAACCCTTGAAGTTAACCAGTGTTCTTAAGCTACCTGTTCTACACAGCCTTGATCCCTTATGCCAGTCACCCCTGGAGACTGCTGTACTCACCACTTTGGACACTGCCATTTGGACACTGCCCTTTCACTAGGCAGTGAAACACACACTGCCTAGGAGGAGTTATTGACAGTCAGCAGCTCAAACACAAGCACAACTTGTGGTACCATCTTCATGCAGATTCATCTGAGTCATGACAGACTCAAGTCCGGGACCAAACCAAGTCATGATTCAGGTTCTCCCACACTAGTCATTACTTTGTCTGGACATTCTGGCAAATATTTTCCCCCCGAAAGTATGCACCAACATTTGATTTTTGAGGGCCTACATACAAAACCAGAACCTAGACTTCAGCACTCTAAATTCTGTACGACAGCAGACCTGAAGAGCAGAGCAATATACAAGAAAACACTTCTCCAGTAAGAGAATGGTTAAGATTTTCTAGTGAAAGACACAGGTTAAAGAGTTTGTGTACTCACTATTGCTGAGTATTCTACAAGTTATTGCTGTCCACTTTATTTCCCCAAACTCTACACAACTTCTGAAAGCTTAGCCTCAGACTACAGAGAGTTAAGCCATTACTTCCTGAAAGAGGATTTCCTCCCATTGTTTTGTCCCTCCATAAAGTTATTATTTCTATGTGCCATCCTTATCTGCTACAGAACAGAACATGATTAAAAGCCACTCACTAAAAACTCCACTTTGATAAACTCGAAAGCAGAGGCGGGAGATAGGAGCTGAAGAAGTTGTTCTCACCCGGTTTGAGCGCCTCTTCCCGGCAATAGCTCAGCCCCAGGCTGCGACTACTCAGGTCCCTCCCACTCTCCTTCAGTGTTTAACCTAATAAATGCCAGTCAGGAGCGAGACACCTGCTTGGAACGTCAGTCGCTTGTGACAAGTCAAGCGTGACCCCGTTCAGCAACACGGAACCCTTTCACTTATTTGCTACAAACAAATCCTCCCATTTTAAAACTAGAGAGGACATGTTCAGTACAAGCAGTGCATTGATACAATCATGCCTAACTAAAACAATTCAGTGCTGATTCTTTAAACTCACTTGAACTTCATAAGTACTAAATCTTTGTTTATTTGTGCAAGCAATTAATTTGGTGCATAAATACCATTACATTATTTAATTGTGGTGGTTAGTTCAGAAATAGATTTCTGAACTAGACTGTCCATGAAAATAAACAGTTGAAGCAAATTTATACACTTAAAGAACATTTAAGTGTTGCCACCTTTTTCCGTTTCTCCCCTCCCAACAACAAAAAACAGGAATAAAATGAAAGTATTGGGTAGTTAAAAACAAATAAAAGGGTGTATTTGCTTGCAGAAGGCAAAACTAAAACCTGAGACTTCTTGCTGGTGGGAATGGCAGGTGTCAGAGTTTAAAGGGGGGCAAAAAGGCACTAACAAAATTGGCATTTAATATTGTCACGACACCCCCAAATTGAAACAATACAGATTTTATGCTCTTCTACAAACAGCTCCTATGAGCCACTTTGAGACTCAGGCTGCTAGACTATAAAAGCACAAACATGTTTACACTTGTGACTGCTGTTATATTCACTTTGTGCTGCTAGATTAAAGAAAATCTTAATACTCCCTGACTCAAGGTGTCAATTCAAGCTAACCCTTCAGAAGATTTATCTCTTTAGATTTTACTCCAAGATAAAACAGTACTTAACATACACAGTAAGATATTTTAAGGCTTAGCTTCAGAATAGTTGTATTCTCACATGAGAACCTTACATCAAGTAGAGAATACAAAACTGTTTCTTACAGTATTTCTTCTCAAGCTATTTATCCACACCATAAGTTACCTTAATGAAATCAGTTACAGAGGAGTTAAGAATAAAGTTCAATAATTAATATTACAATCAAGATAAATTTTTCTTAAAAGTAATGACAGTTATCTTTGAAAAGTGCATGCATCAGTCATTATTAATTTTGGTCCTCTTGCACAGTTTACAACTTGTTATAGAATAGAAAATTATACTTTAACTACACAGGTTTAAAATAGGGAAAGTTAACTTGAGCATGTCCCACATGGGTAACACAGCAAGCAGTACTCACTCAGCATCAGAGGGTGCAAATAAAACATCATCTGCCACATCTTCACGGCAATCGTCGAGTGCAAAAGCAGTCTGGAGTTTGTCTGTCATAGCAGGACTCAGGATTTTTCTAGTGTGAGGATCTCTCTGAGGAGTTTGAAAGGTTACCTTTAAGAAAGGGGTGGGGAGAAAGAAAAAGTCAAAACATGAGCACAGTATTTTTGAAGCCCCAAATAGCATATGCATTCAGTAGCAGAGATCACAGAAGGAGAAAGACTAAAAATAACACAAAACCAGAAGTTTACCTTCATCACTTTCCCCCCACTTTTTGGTGGCAAGTTTTCTTTCTGGGACAGGCGAAGAATAGAAGGTCTCCCCGTAGGTTCCGGCGGCGCAAAGAAAAAGTCACAGTCTTCCGCTGTTAAATCATCCTTAAGGCTTCCTCCATTTTCTCCATTTTCTGCATTTAAAATCTGCAGACTCATTCTAGAACATCAACACACACAGCACCGCAGCATGAATGAGAGGGTGTGGTCAGCCAGATGCAATTTGAGATAATGGAAGAAGTTGGCAGCCTGGCACTGACTAGCCAAGACCAACAGCTTCAAAGGAAGGCCGGAAGCGTGGAAAGGCTTCACAGGGAAAGGTCTATCTCAGAAGACTCTGAAGTACCTAAAAGCAGCAGTGCACAGCCCCTCTGCTTTTGGTGAGAAGCTAATTGTTGATATTATGCCTTCCACAGCTCACATTCTGGCCTTGCTAATTAAGCTGCCTGTCCTTTAAAGAGAGCTCTGTCACCTGCAACGTTTCCTCATTCCCAACCCCTTCAGCCAGTGACGTACAGCCGTGTGTCTTGTACAGGGCACCCAGCTAAGCAACACAACTGCCTCTGCAAGGGGTACATGAGACAGGTGACAATCATCTCTCTGTTTACTCACACGGCCTCATTACTACATTGCACCCCAGCAAACAGCAGGAACTAATTTGGTTAGTTAGGGTGTGTTTGGGATCAGAGTCCTGGATCAAACCAGCCTTTTCCTGCACTGTCTGAGCACACACTGCTCTTG
This sequence comes from Urocynchramus pylzowi, assembly GCA_013397555.1. NCBI lineage: Eukaryota > Metazoa > Chordata > Aves > Passeriformes > Fringillidae > Urocynchramus > Urocynchramus pylzowi. The sequence goes on from VZRH01003617.1 coordinate 1,872,309, forward strand.
TAAAGCACTCAGGAATCTTTTGCAGCGTAGACATCATTGGTATGCAAATGACAAAAGTCATCATTAGAAAGGTATTTCTGAAATATTGTTCTTACACTGGACATGCACAAGCTTTAGTAGATTATTAAATACTGACCTAATTGTACTAGTGTGAAGGATTTGAAACTAAGGCCTGGGCTGCTACTAAGAATAAGAATGAAAAGAAGTTAATAACAGAGAAAAAGCACACTTAAAATACTCCAGGCAAGCCACCATGCTGTAAGTACTTTGAACATAAATGAACTCTGCCTGCTTTTTATACCCATTGGAGCTGCTGCTGTTCTTAAAGGTTTAACACTAACACTCAGTGATGCACCGCTGCTTTTGACAAAAAGAGCTAGACAGGAGGCAAGGAAGATCTAAGCATAACCACTGTCCATGAAGGATGACACCTGGGAAGTGCAGTTATTTATCTGAAAAACTGCTATCAAAGCAATTTATTTCATAAGAGCTGATGTATTATCTTTTGTCACCTGTGCAAGATAACCAGTATCAAGTGGAAGAGACTTTGGCTTTCTGCAATGTGTAACCATTCTAACTGATCTCAAATGCTTGATTTGACCAAACATATAATCCTTAGACTGTTTTTCCATCATATATTCAGGATGACTCTATACACACAATTGTTTTCAGTGTCATAAAGAGGTAACAAGAACACTTGGACTAAAAATTTTAAGTCATGTTTTCAATCTCCTTGCCCCTATGTATTTAAATTTCTGTACATAAGCCTCCAAACATTTCTCCACATTAATGCAGCCATTAATCCTTATGGGAAAATTTGCTTCCTACTCTCCACAGAACTCAGCTGCTTTGTCTGCAAGCCCAAGTCTGACAGCAGCACTTTCAATTGGCAATGGAATGCAAACAATAACTGCAGAAGCAGTGGCATGCAAAGCACGCCAGTATTAGCTATTTCTTCATTCCTTCTTTATTCATCATCTTGATGTTCAGGTCAGGTTATTTTTTCTATTAAGTATTTTTACATTAACCACTTGTAGAACTTGAAGTGAACTTCACTGCTTTCCTTTATTCCAAACTAAAATACAGACAACAGATTAAGTGAATTTTTACAAATTGTATTTTTTACTGTAATTACTTTAGAAGCAAGCCTAGGACATGGTAAAGTTGTCAACACCTTCTAAAACAAGCTCCATAAGCAGGGGAGGTTTGTTTGGAGACTTTTTCAGCTTTGTCATTGAGCTACTTGTGCATCATTGCTAAACCAAATAAATTGACACCATATACATATACCACTTTAGATATTAAATCTAAAAATAAAATTTCTTTCTAGGACTAAAATAATAAAAGTAACTAATAATTTTATTTCAAAAATTTGCAGTCAAGATTTGATCTAAATAATATTCCACAAGTTCATTAGCTAGTAGCTGTGATCAAGTGAAAGGGTGGCCTTATTCATCTTTGTTTAAAGGGATCAGCATCCAAGACACACAAAAAGACACACAAGTATTATGAAAGGCAGCAGGTTTTCCCACTATAGCAAAACAAAACTCAAGGCCAAGCTGGATGGGGCTTGGAGCAACCTGGTCTATTGGAGGGTGTCCATGGCCCTGGGAGCTCCCCTCCCTGTGAGGGAGGCTGGAACTAGATGATATTCAAGGTCCATTTCAGCCCAAACTCTTCCAAGGATCTGTCGAAGTTCACAAAAATGGAAACACTCCGTAATTTAGAAGGATATTTATGTGGGCACACACAGGAGCCTGCCATTCTACAGTTAAGAATTGACATAAACACAATGACATTACATCAGATAATTGATCTTCAGTTAACCATCATTTGTAAAGTGCTTCAACCTAACCTGTTGTTTAACAAATACCAGGACACACTACCCAAAATACCAACGTGGTCTCAAACACCTAAAAAACCACTGAACATGCAGGGCAGAGATGGAATTTTTCTACTTAATTATCCTTTTGAACTCCTCCAGCAGCCAATATGCAGAGCACTCATCCATGGCAAAGCAAATTGGTACACGCTGTGAATATGTCCATATAAACTGACACATAGCTGACTGATATATATACATATTTATTTATCTTAGTGCAAATATCTCACTTCAGAACAAACTAACACTCTCCTGAGAAGTAACTCTCTCATAATCACCTTCTCCTGACTGCAGGGGAGGAGCAGCAAGGCCGGGGAAGGCTTTTCAGGAGGTCCATCCCTGCCCATCATGGCACCAAGACATGTTTTAAGTAAAAAAAAAAAAAGTCCAAAAAAACCCAAACCCAACCCTGCCTCAGTCCCTCTTTACTCCTGACTCACACCGGGCTCCCCATCAGCCCCATAGCACCCTGAAAAGCCACAGAGATGCTCCCAAGAGCCTCACCTCAGCCGGACTTCAGTGGGGCGGAGCACCTGAGCTCCACCCTTGTGCTCCTACCATTACCCCCAGGCTCCTGCCTTCTCTTCATCCTTAAACTGACAGAAATCACCCCCAAATGTCTTAATCTGAAGCTCACAGAGCTGCCCCTGACACCCCTAGACAGAGAGGTACCCCCGGTCCCACAGCCCCCCAAAAGTGAATTTCACAAAGGGGTCGCTGAACTCCCCAAGCACCACAGCACCCCAAACTCCCTGCGGGGTCCTCAGCCAGCCCCCCCATCAAATTCAAACCATCCCAGGATCAGAGGGGCCACCAAGCCTCCCCCCAAACTCACAGAGCAATCCCAGAGCTCCCCTGGCCCGGCACTCCAGGATCACAGAAAGG
>VZRH01003618.1:567-11542 GCA_013397555.1 Urocynchramus pylzowi
GGTGGGGGTTCCTTGAGGGGATTCCTGGTTTCAAAATCCAGAGCAAGATTTGGGAAGGGTCAGGGTGCAGGGTGGGGGTTCCTTGAGGGAATTTCTGATTCCAAAATCCAGAGCTGGGTTTGTGAAGTGTCAGGGTGGGGGTTCCTTGAGGGAATTCCTGGTTCCAAAATCCAGAGCTGGATTTGTGAAGTGTCAGGGTGGGGGTTCCTTGAGGGAATTCCTGGTTCCAAAATCCAGAGCTGGATTTGTGAAGTGTCAGGGTGGGGGTTCCTTGAGGGAATTCCTGGTTCCAAAATCCAGAGCTGGATTTGTGAAGTGTCAGGGTGGGGGTTCCTTGAGGGAATTCCTGGTTCCAAAATCCAGAGCTGGATTTGTGAAGTGTCAGGGTGGGGGTTCCTTGAGGGAATTCCTGGTTCCAAAATCCAGAGCTGGATTTGTGAAGTGTCAGGGTGGGGGTTCCTTGAGGGAATTCCTGGTTCCAAAATCCAGAGCTGCATTTGGGAGGGTTCAGCATGGGGGTTCCTTGAGGGAATTTCTGATTCCAAAATCCAGAGCTGGGTTTGTGAAGTGTCAGGGTGGGGGTTCCTTGAGGGAATTCCTGGTTCCAAAATCCAGAGCTGGATTTGTGAAGTGTCAGGGTGGGGGTTCCTTGAGGGAATTCCTGGTTCCAAAATCCAGAGCTGCATTTGGGAGGGTTCAGCATGGGGGTTCCTTGAGGGAATTTCTGATTCCAAAATCCAGAGCTGGGTTTGTGAAGTGTCAGGGTGGGGGTTCCTTGAGGGAATTCCTGGTTCCAAAATCCAGAGCTGGATTTGTGAAGTGTCAGGGTGGGGGTTCCTTGAGGGAATTCCTGGTTCCAAAATCCAGAGCTGCATTTGGGAGGGTTCAGCATGGGGGTTCCTTGAGGGAATTTCTGATTCCAAAATCCAGAGCTGGGTTTGTGAAGTGTCAGGGTGGGGGTTCCTTGAGGGAATTCCTGGTTCCAAAATCCAGAGCTGGATTTGTGAAGTGTCAGGGTGGGGGTTCCTTGAGGGAATTCCTGGTTCCAAAATCCAGAGCTGGATGCTGTGAGTGGGGCTGGGAGGTGTCAGGGTGGGGGTTCCTTGAAGGAATTCCTGATTCCAAAATCCAGAGCTGGATTTGGGAGTGGTCAGGGTGGGGGTTCCTTGAGGGAATTCCTGGTTCTAAAATCCAGAGCTGCATTTGGGAGGTGTCAGTGTGGGCTCTGCTCCAGGGAACGGGCACAGGAGGAGAGAAACCAGCTCCAGGCTGGGCATCAGGAGGAATTTCTTCCTGGGAAGGGCAGGCAGGTGTTGGAGGTTTGGAATGGCCACAATGGGGGTGCCCAAGGAGCTCCTGGAGGTGGCACTGAGTGCTCTGGGCTGGGGACAAGGTGGGAATGGGGCACAGCTGGCACTGGATGGTGTTGAGGGGCTTTTGCAGCCTCAGGGATTGTGTGATTTGTGTGTTTGGGCTCAATTTCCACCAGGAAGCCTGCAGTGAGTGCCCAGCTGGGGTTGTCACTGTGGAAGTTGTCCCTCACCTCTGGGAGCTCCCAGCTGAGCAGCCCCAAATCTCTGAGGCCCTGAGCAAATCCACAAAACTGGATGATTTTAATGTTCTTTTCACCCCAACCAGCCCAGAATTCAGTGACCAAACTCTGTTTTTATTTTTTTTTTTTGCCTGGGTCGTTGTCCCTGATCTCCAGAGCAGGAGCCTCTCCCCACCACCAGATTTTTAATTTTTTAATTTTAACTGCTCTAAACCATCATTTCCTGCAGAGCTTTGACCAGAACCTTCTGCCAGAGGAGAGATTTTCCCCTCGTGACCTCATCAGGAAGGTGGAGGAGAGGAAGGAGGAGCTGGGGCTGATCATCGACCTGACCTACACCACGCGCTACTACGACCGGGAGGTCAGTGCCCAAAAGTGGGCAATTCTCCTCAAAAACACCTCCCTGCAGAGGGGCAGGGCCTGGAATTTTCTGGCACGGGCTGAGGTGAAACCTTCCAGGCCAGGGATCAACTCCCCAACCCCCAGATCTCTGAACCAGCCCAGATTTGGGGATGCTGTTGAGTCTGGGTTTGTGGGCCTATAGTGTGAGGGAAAAGCTCAAAACTGGGGAATTCTCCTCAAAAACACCTCCCTGCAGAGGGGCAGGGCCTGGAACCCTCTGCCAGGGGCTGAGGGGAAACCTTCCAGGCCAGGGGGGTGTTTCTGATCAACTCTCCAACCCCCAGATCCTCTGAGCCCAAATTTGGGGATGCTGTTGAGGCTGGATTTGTGAGTTCTGGTGAGGAAAGAGCTCAGAATTGGGGAATTCTCCTCAAAAACACCTCCCTGGAGAGGGGCAGGGCCTGGAACCCTCTGCCAGGGGCTGAGGGGAAACCTTCCAGGCCAGGGGGGTGTTTCTGATCAACTCTCCAACCTCCAGATCCTCTTGAGGCTGGGTTTGTGGGTTGTCCTGTGAGGAAAAAGCTCAAAACTGGGGAATTCTCCTCAAAAACACCTCCCTGGAGAGGGGCAGGGCCTGGAATTTTCTGGCAAGGGCTGAGGTGAAACCTTCCAGGCCAGGGATCAACTCTCCAACGCCCAGTTCCTCTGAGCCCAAATTTGGGGATGCTGTTGAGGCTGGATTTGTGAGTTCTGGTGAGGAAAGAGCTCAGAATTGGGGAATTCTCCTCAAAAACACCTCCCTGGAGAGGGGCAGGGCCTGGAACCCTCTGCCAGGGGCTGAGGGGAAACCTTCCAGGCCAGGGGGGTGTTTCTGATCAACTCTCCAACCCCCAGATCCTCTTGAGGCTGGGTTTGTGGGTTGTCCTGTGAGGAAAAAGCTCAAAACTGGGGAATTCTCCTCAAAAACACCTCCCTGGAGAGGGGCAGGGCCTGGAATTTTCTGGCACGGGCTGAGGTGGAGCCTGGCAGGCCAGGGATCAACTCTCCCACCTCTAGATCTTCTGAACCAGCCCAAATGTGGGGATGCTGTTGAGATGGGGTTTGTGGGCCTGTACTGTGAGGGAAAAGCTCAAAACTGGGGAATTCTCCTCAAAAACAGCTCCCTGGAGAGATTCAGGGCCTGGAATTTTCTGGCAAGGGCTGAGGTGAAACCTTCCAGGCCAGGGATCAACTCTCCAACGCCCAGTTCCTCTGAGCCCAAATTTGGGGATGCTGTTGAGGCTGGATTTGTGAGTTCTCCTGAAGAAAGAGCTCAAAACTGGGGAATTCTCCTCAAAAACACCTCCCTGGGTGTTGCTGGGATTTTGTATTGGAATTAAAAATCAGACAGACTGGGTTTTTTGAGTAGAATAGCTGAATCTTTATGGTAGATTTTGTATTTTTGGGGTTTTTTTTGTATTTTTATATTGTATCAGAAGGTGCTGTATTGGAATTTATTACATATATATTTATTTATTTGGTGTATTTATTTAATTACATATATTTATATTTTTTCTTTATGGACTGGTTGGCATTTAATGGATTAGAAAATCATTGAAATTTAGTTGGTAATGGCTAGTGTATATATCTAATAAATTTTTTTCTTTTTAGGTATATGTATATACTTTTTTTTTATGGACTGGTTTGAATTTAGTAGATTAGAAAATCATTGAAATTTAGTTGATTGGTTGGTGATGGCTAGTGTACATGTCTATTAAATCTTTTTCTTTTTAAGTATGTTTATATATATTTTTTATGGACTCTTCACAGGATAGATTATTTTATTTTTGCAGGTGTGGACTGTTTTCTCACAAAAGCAGGTTGTTAAAAAACCAGATTGTTATGTAAACTGATTCTTATAAACAGAATTTTTCTTACCTAAAACTGCAGCTGCTCTTTAGGGTTTGGTGAGAAAACTCATATTTTTCTTCTTATTACCTGTGATTCTTTAATTAATAAGAATTCTTATGTGAGGAAAATTAGGAAAATTCATATTTTTCTCATTTATTACCTGTGATTCTTTATTAAGAATCCTTGTATGAGGAAAACTCATATTTTTCTGATTTACTACCTGTGATTCTGTAATTAATAAGAAAATTATTAATTTTGTGTGAGGAAAATACTTTTTTTTTTCTGGTTTCTTATCTGTGATTGTGTAATTAATAAGAATTTTTCTATGAGGAAATTTTTTTTTTTTTTCTGGTTTATTGCCTGTGATTGTGTAATTAATAAGAATCCTCGTGAGGAATTTTAATTTTTGTGGTTTATTACCTGTGATTGTGTAATTAGTAAGAATTTTTGTGTGAGGAAAACTGATTTTTTGTGGTTTATTACCTGTGTGCAATTAAGAAGAATTTTTGTGTGAGGAAAACTGATTTTTTGTGGTTTATTACCTGTGATTGTGCAATTACTAAGGATTTTTGTGTGAGGAAAACTGATTTTTTTTGTGGTTATTTACCTGTGATTGTGCAATTAATGAGAATTTTTGTGTGAGGAAAACTGATTTTTTTTTTTTTTGTGGTTTATTACCTGTGTGCAATTAAGAAGAATTTTTGTGTGAGGAAAACTGATTTTTTGTGGTTTATTACCTGTGATTGTGCAATTACTAAGGATTTTTGTGTGAGGAAAACTGATTTTTTGTGGTTTATTACCTGTGACTGTGCAATTACCAAGGATTTTTTGCTTCTCCTGGAAGTGACCGAGTTGTTCCTGCAGGAGCTGCCACCCACGCTGCGCTACTCGAAGATCCTGACCATGGGCCGCGAGATCCCGAACAGAAGAACCTTCCTGAGGTTCAAATCCCTGGTGAGAAGGTTCCTGATGGCCAACCAGGACAATGGTGAGCCTGGACTTCCCTCCCTGCATCCCTCCTGGGCCTGCAGGAATTTCTTTTCCTCCCCCTGACCTGGGAATGCCAGGACAATCAATTGAATTTCCCCGTTGGCCATCCTGGGCAGGGATGGAGGGAGTGCTCATCTGGATGGGCTCTGAGCTCCTCCCCACCAAGCCAGGCTGCTGGGATGCTTTGAGGCAGAATTAACGAGCTGAGTGCTAATTAGGCCAGCTGTGGGGAGGGGGGGCAGGTGGGCTGTTCTGGGCAGCTTTGGGGGCAGCAGCAGCTCAGTGTGCCCTGTGTGTGTTCCAGACAGACTCATCGGGGTGCACTGCACACATGGCCTCAACAGGACTGGCTACCTGGTCTGCAGGTGAGTTCTGCTTGCCCACAAGGGCTCAGTGGTGCCATTTCCAGTGAGTTCTTGGCCACAAGGGCTCAGAGGTGGCATTTCCAGGTGAGTTCTTGGCCAGTGGGCTCAGTGGTGCCAATTCCAGGTGACCTCTGCTTGCCCACAAGGGCTCAGTGGTGGCATTTCCAGGTGAGTTCTGCTCAGTGGTGCCAATTCCAGATGAGTTCTGCTTGCCCACAAGGGCTCAGAGGTGCCATTTCCAGGTGAGCTCTTGGCCAGTGGACTCAGTGGTGCCAATTCCAGTTGAGTTCTGCTCAGTGGTGCCAATTCCAGGTGAGTTCTTGGCCAGTGGGCTCAGTGGTGCCAATTCCACATGAGTGCTGCTTGCCCACAAGGGCTCAGTGGTGGCATTTCCAGGTGAGTTCTGCTCAGTGGTGCCAATTCCAGATGAGTTCTGCTTGCCCACAAGGGCTCAGAGGTGCCATTTCCAGGTGAGCTCTTGGCCAGTGGACTCAGTGGTGCCAATTCCAGTTGAGTTCTGCTCACCCACAAGGGCTCAGTGGTGGCATTTCCAGGTGAGTTCTGCTCAGTGGTGCCAATTCCAGATGAGTTCTGCTTGCCCACAAGGGCTCAGAGGTGCCATTTCCAGGTGAGCTCTTGGCCAGTGGACTCAGTGGTGCCAATTCCAGTTGAGTTCTGCTCACCCACAAGGGCTCAGTGGTGGCATTTCCAGGTGAGTTCTGCTCAGTGGTGCCAATTCCAGATGAGTTCTGCTTGCCCACAAGGGCTCAGAGGTGCCATTTCCAGGTGAGCTCTTGGCCAGTGGACTCAGTGGTGCCAATTCCAGTTGAGTTCTGCTCAGTGGTGCCAATTCCAGGTGAGTTCTTGGCCAGTGGGCTCAGTGGTGCCAATTCCACATGAGTGCTGCTTGCCCACAAGGGCTCAGTGGTGGCATTTCCAGGTGAGTTCTGCTCAGTGGTGTCAATTCCAGGTGATTTCTTGCCCAGGTGGGCTCAGTGGTGGCATTTCCAGGTGAGTTCTTGCCCACAAGGGCTCAGAGGTGGTAATTCCAGGTGAGTTCTTGGCCAGTGGGCTCAGTGGTGCCAACTCCAGGTGAGTTCTGCTCAGTGGTGCCAATTCCAGGTGAGTTCTGCTTGCCCAGGTGGGCTCAGTGGTGCCAATTCCAGGAGGAAACAAGAGTGCTGTGGTTTTTGTGATCCCAAACTTGCAAGGACTCACACCTTTTCTTAGGCTTTTTTTCATCCCAAAATTCAGCATTAAATGCTGATTCTCCATAAATAAAAGGTTTAAAACTCCCCAGTTTGTTTTTTTTTTTTTTTTTTTTTTGTTTTTTTTTGTTTTTTTTTTTTTTTTTTTTTGTTTTGTTTTGTTTTTTGTTTTTTTNTTGGGTTTTTTTTTTTTTTTGGTTTTTTTTTTTTTTTTTTTGTTTTTTTTCTCTGAATCATCACCAACCTGTCAGTGTTTTCATAATTAATTGTGTCATTAATTTTGCTGCTCTTTCAGGTACCTGATTGATGTGGAAGGCATGGAGCCAAATGCTGCCATAGAGTGTGAGCATCCTGCTGGGATGGATGGGGAATGTTTAGGGAGGGAAGGGTAAATTTTGGGAGGAAAATTGAAAGAAATTTTTTTAAAAAAGTAGCTTGAAGTGGCTTTTCTTTTTATTTGGGAAAATAAAAGGCAAAATAAAATAAAATGTTTGGGAAAAGATTTTTTGAGAAAAGCAGAAAAAAAAAAGCTTATTTAACAAAGTGTTTATGAGTATGAGAAATTAATGATGTTAAACAATAAAACTTTTTGTTGTTTTGAAGAGATGGTAAATTTAGACAGATTTTTTTTGTGGATTGTAGTTTGGTTTGCTGAATTTTATATTAGGTTTTTTGGCATTGGATTGCAGTGTCTTAGGCTCTGGTGGGTTATAGGTGCTTTTTTTAGGTTTTTAGTTTAGAGTAGGCTTGAACAGTTTGAAGAAAAAATATAGTTCAGGGAACTTTTTTTGTTTTAGTTAGCTAAAAACTAATTGAAAAGTCAAGTTTTTTGGAGAGTTTCAATTGCTCAGCAGCCACAGGAGTGATTTGGGGTAACTCTGTTTGTCCCCAGTGTTCAACAAATCTCGAGGGCACCCCATAGAGAGAATCAACTACATCCAGGACCTGCAGAGGAGAGCCCAAAGGTGAGTCTGGGTGCTCAGGGCTGAGGGAGCTCCTGGAGCAGGTCCTGCACCTCAGGGTGGCTCCAGGAGGGAGCTGGGAGAGCACCCAGGGCAGGGGGAATGGTTAAAACTCAGCATTGTAGAGGGCAGGGTTAGTGGGGTTTGGGGATCAGTCCCTCCCTGTGAGGGTGGGGAGGGGCTGGGATGGAATTCCTGGGAAATCTGGGGCTGCTCCAGCCCTGGGAGTGTCCAGGGAGCAGCCTGGGGTAGGGGAAGGTGTCCCTGGATGGGATTTAAGGTCCTTTCCAACCCAAACCATTCTGGGGTTGGAGCTGGATGGAAAAAAAAAAACCCAAACAGCTCCTTTCAGAGCTGCTGTGATCACTCAGTGAGTGAAAACCTTGGTTTTTCCAGTGAAAACAGCTGGAATTCTCTTTCAAATTTCCTTCAAAAGCAGCTGTGAACTGAAGAACTCGGGCACAGATCTCCTCAGGAAGAAAGGCAGTGCCCCAGCAAAGCACCCCCAGCCCCCCCTGGCAGTGCCCAGGTAGGTGTTTGCCCCTTGCCCTGGCCCAAGGAGCTGCTCCCTCCCTTGGGGAACAATCCCAGCTGGATTTTTCCAGGCTGCAGCTCCCCCAGGGCTTTGGTTTTCTGAAAGTTCAGGGCCAGAATGCCAGCAGTGAGGCTCTTGTGCCTGGGAGTGCCATCCCTGGGCCTGCAGGGGTGGGGTGGCATCCCCAGGGTGGCAGCTGGAATGTTCTCCAGCAGGGAATTCCCAGGGAATGGGGTGCCAGCTGAGGCAGAGGGGACTGTGCTGCTGGTCCTGAAGCAGGGGGTGCAGGGAGGAGCTTCCTTCCCCCAGCTGGCATCTGAGCTTGGCACCTCCTGGCTGTGGGGGAGCTCCCAGAGCATCTCCAGGACAGGTTTGTGAACCAGAGCCAGCTGTGGGCACAGCCAGAGCCAGCTGTGGGCACAGCCAGAGCCAGCTGTGGGCACAGCCAGAGCCAGCTGTGGGCACAGCCAGTGCCAGCTGTGGGCACAGTCTTGGCTCCTTCCCCTCCTCCCCAGTTCTCAATGGAGATTGGAAATTCCTGATGGAAATCCTGTCAGAAATGAGGAGTGAGCCTCTCTGGGAGTTCAGGCTGCAGGAAAGGCTCTGGGTGCACCCAGAGGGGCCATGGGTGCTCCCCCCAGCCCTTTTTGGGGTGCTGATCCCAAATTTCTCTTCAGGAAAGGCTGTGGGTGCTCCTCCCAGCCCTTTTTGGGGTGCTGATCCCCAAGTTCCCTGCAGGAAAGGCTCTGGGTGCTCCCCCCAGCCCTTTTTGGGGTGCTGATCCCAAATTTCCCTGCAGGAAAGGCTGTGGGTGCTCCTCCCAGCCCTTTTTGGGGTGCTGATCCCCAAGTTCCCTGCAGGAAAGGCTCTGGGTGTTCCCCCCAGCCCTTTTTGGGGTGCTGATCCCAAATTTCCCTGCAGGAAAGGCACCCAGAGGGGCTGAGGGTGATCTCCTCAGCCCTTTTTGGGGTGCTGATGCCCAGTTTCCCTGCAGGAACACTGGCAGTGCCAGGCAGAGGCAGCAGCCCGGCCCCAGGGCTCAGGGACAGCCCCAGGGGCTGGAGCAGAGGAAGCAGAATCACCTGGAGCAGAAAAAACTGGAGCAGAGGAAGCAGAAAAAGCTGGAGCATCAGGAGCAGAATCACCTGGAGCAGAGGAAAAAGCTGGAACATCTGGAGCAGAATCATCTGGAAATAGAGCATCAGGAGCAGAGGAAGCAGAAGAAGCTGAAGCAGAAGGAGCAGAATAAACTGGAGCAAAGGAAGCATAAGAAGATGGAGCATCAGGAGCAGAATCATCTGGAGATGGAGCATCAGGAGCAGAATCATCTGGAGATGGAGCATCTGGAACAAAGGAAGCAGAAAAAGCTGGAACATCAGGAGCAGAATCATCTGGAGATGGAGCATCAAGAGCAGAGGAAGCAGAAGAAGATGGAACATCAGGAGAGGAGGAAGAAGAAAAAGCAGAATCATCAGGATCAGAATCACTTGGAGATGGAGAATCAGGAGCAGAGGAATCAGAAAAAGCAGAATCATGAGGAGCAGAATCATCTGGAGCTGGAGCATCAGGAGCAGAGGAAGCAGGAAAAGCTGGAACATCAGGAGAGGAGGAAGCAGAAAAAGCAGAATCATCAGGAGCAGAATCATCTGGAGCTGGAGCATTGGGAGCAGAGGAAGAAGAAAAAGCAGAATCATCTGGAGATGGAGCATCTGGAGCAGAGGAATCAGAAAAAGCAGAATCATGAGGAGCAGAATCATCTGGAGATGGAGCATCTGGAACAGAGGAAGCAGGAAAAGCTGGAACATCAGGAGCAGAGGAAACAGAAAAGGCAGAATCTCCTGGAGCTGGAGCATCAGGAGCAGAGGAAGCAGAAAAAGCACAATCATCAGGAGCAGAATCAGCTGGAGCATCTGGAAATAGAGCATCAGGAGCAGAGGAAGCAGAAAAAGCAGAATTACCTGGAGCAGAGGCAGCTGAAGGAGCAGAATCATCTGGAGATGGATCATCAGGAGCAGAGGAAGCAGAAAAAGCTGGAACATCAGGAGCAGAGGAAACAGAAAAAGCAGAATCTCCTGGAGCTGGAGCATCAGGAGCAGAGGAAAGAGAAAAAGCAGAATCATCAGGAGCAGAGGAAAGAGAAAAAACAGCATCATCAGGAGCTGGAGCATCAGGAGCAGAGGAATCAGAAAAGGCAGAATCTCCTGGAGCTGGAGCATCAGGAGCAGCAGCAGCAGAAATACCTGGAGCTGGAGCCTGTGGAGCAGAGGCAGCAGAATTCCCTGGGTAAGAGCCAGCAGAAGCAGCAGAGCCGTGAGGAGAAGGAGCAGCGTGCCCTGCAGCAGCCCTGCAGCGTGCCCCCCCGCAACTGCTGGCTCTCCCCACCCCCCAAAAAGAAGAAGCAGCAGCAGGAGCTGCTCCCCCCCCAGAGCCCCCAGGGCAGGAGACAGCAGCTGGGCCAGCAGGACGGGTCCTGACAGAGTCTGCTCCACCAGGAGAAAGCCAGCAGGAGCTGCCGGGCAGCCGGACAGGGCTGGTTTTTAATCTGGTTTTTAATCTGGTTTTTAATCTGGTTTTTCTCACTGCCCACAGTTCTGGTGCTTTTATAGGAATTTTTTAATCTGGTGTTGCTGTGTCTGATCCGTGAGGGATGCTGGACAGAAACATCCTGGAGCTTCAACAAAACGGGTTTTTGTTGATTTCCTCCGCCGGGACTGGCCCTGCAAACTCCGATTTTTATTCTCCTTTTTCCCCGCTTTTGCTGAAGTAAATTTCCACGCTGTGCAAACTCCAGCCTGGCTGTGGAGCAGTGATTTCTCCCGAGGGCCCCGCGCAGGATCCGCGCTGCGGGGGGGTCGGGCCCGGTTTTGGGGTGAGAACGGCGGGGTTTGGGGTGGGCGCAGCGCGGCCTTTTCACGCCCCCTGCCCCTTTAAGACGTACGTGACGTCACGACGCACGACGTTCCCCTAAGGGAGCGGAAGCCTCTTCGCGACCGGGCGGAAGTAGGTAGTGTGTGCCACAGACCCGGATGTTGAGCCGGCTTCTGATTGGCTGCCGAGAGCGAGGCCGCGGCAGGTGGGGAAGAACCCGGAAGTGCTGAGGGGGAACGGCGGCCGCCCGCGCCAGGTCAGGG
>VZRH01003619.1:0-12168 GCA_013397555.1 Urocynchramus pylzowi
TTGTGGCCCTCTGTAATGGACATCCAGCCTGCAAGGACACTGCTCTGGCTCTGTCCCCGATTCCCTGCCTGTTAGCACTGGGATCTCTTCTGGGTTCGATGTCCAGTTAGGAGCTTGGGCTATAGTGGGGGAGAAAACTCACCTGGCGCCTGGGAAACTTGCTGGGCTGATCCTGGCTGGATACCAGGTGCCCGTCAATGCTGCCCCATCACTCTCCCCCTCAACTGGGCAGGGGAGAGAAGTATAATGAAGCACTCATGGATTGGCATAAGGACAGGGAGAGCTCACTCACCAGTTACTGTCATGGGGAAAACAGACTCAATTTTGGGAAGTTACTTTAATTTATTACCAATCAAGTCAAAGTAGGGCAATGAGAAATTAAACCAAATCATAAAACCGTCTTCTCACCACGCCTCCTGTCTTCCCCAGCTTAGCTTCACTCCCCAGTTCTCTCCCTCCTCCCCCCCAGCAGAGCAGTGGGACAGGGAATGGGATCAGTTCATCACAGCATGTCTTTGCCATTGCTTCCTTCTCAGGGGGAGGGTCCTCACACTCTTCCTCTGCTCTCACATGGGCTCCTCCATAGGCTACAGGTGTGTCTTTGCTCTCTGGTGGTTGCAGGTGGGTCCCTGCTGCCCCTGGACCCCACAGGCTGCAGGGGAATCCCTGCTCCAGAGCTTGGATCACCTCCTCTCATTCCTTCTGCATGGCCTGGGGTACTGCAGGGCTGTTGCTCTTACATGCCCTTACTCCTCTCTGGCTGATGCTGTGCACAGTTTTTCCCTTCTTAAATCCCAGAGACACTGCCACCATTACTGATGGGCTCTGCCTTGGCCAACAGCAGGTCTGTCTTGGGGTCAGCTGGCTTTGGCTCTACTGGACATGGGGGAAGTTTCTAGAAGCTTCTCACAGAAACCATCCCTGTAACCCCCCTTCTACCAAAGCCCTGCTGTGCAAACCCAATACAATTCCCTTAAGATGGAGTTTTGGCAAAACAGCTTATGGTGAAAGCCTAAATTAGTCTGAGTTGTTTAGCTTAGAAACTGTGAAACTGCGGGGGATGTGCTGACAGCTTCTCTTTCGATGCCTGACAACTGCCAAGCATCTACGTGTCTGCTTCTCTTTTGTGGCCCCCAACAAAAACCAGGTGGGTTTTTTTTAACAGTATTCTATTAACTGTTTATGTATTAAAGGGTCACCTTTAAAGCTCTTCTAGTTTTGCAATTGCAACCTATAGGTAAACACCATAAAACCCACCCCAATATTTTTCCATCACTAACAGCCAAGAAAACACATGCACAGAAAGAATCCAAAGCCATAAAGATTTTTTTTCTACTTCTTCTCCTAAGAATAAAAATTGATTCTCACACCCCTGGCCTAAACCTAACTGACAATATAAAAGTAGCATTATTAAGAAAAAACATTCTCACACACTAGCCAGCCCAGTGTGTGAGTGTGACTGAGAGGCAGAGTGGAATTCTGCCCTTGTCTTCCCCAGCAGCTGTGGCAGTGCAGGCACAGAAAGCACTGAAGCTGCAGCAGTGGCAGCAAGGATTGGCCCCAGTGGCTGGAGATGCCAAAGGAGGGTGGCCAGGCAGAGGATTTCAGCAGAGGATCTGTGGGCAGGCCCAGGGGCTTGCCCCGCTGTGGAGCCCTGGCTGCTGCTGCGTTGCCTCCAGGGCAGGCTCAGGGGCGGCCTCCCATCCTCCTGCTGCAGGTGGGAAGTGCAAATCTCCGGGGCTTCAGAGCCCTGGAGCCGAGGCTGAGGGGTCCCCCCGTGTCCAGCTGTGCTGGGGGCTGTTTCTGGCCTCAGGGACACTTGGCACGGGCCACGCCACTTGGCCACCAGTGGAGCTTCTTTGCACTCCTTAGGCAGGAGCCGATGTCCTGGGTGGGTGTTGGGAGCAGCAAAGTCCCAAGGCAGGCTCTGTGCCAGCCCAGCTTCCTGTGGGAGAGATGTCACAAGAGACAGGATTCTGGCCACAGANTCCTCTTTCCCTAGGACTGCCCACACTTCTGGGTTCACTTCAGCATTGGCCTTGCCAGACATTTGACACAAAGATACAACAGAACTAGCCTCTGTATCACCTTTTATCATATTAATTGCATTCCGAATTTAGTGATCAAATCCCTTCCCAGTAAATTATAATCACAACCAGGAGCAAATTCATGCATTTCAAACCCATCCCCCACATCTTCTAATTGTGGTTGAATAAAACCACTCATCTTTACCACTTCTCCCCTGAATAATCAAAGATGTTTTTGGCATTTTCCCCCCCTTTAGGTCTAAGACTCAGAGTGGATTGGGTGGCCCCAGTGTCCATCAGGAAAGGCCTCCTCTCGATGCAGACCCATCCTGAATGTTCTCCAGGGCTCCAGTGTGGTGGGTCCCTGGTGTGATGGCAGCTCTGACAGCCCTGCCAATCCATGTCCATGGAGGGGTGGAGTTGCTCCTCCTGAGGGTGCTCCTGTCTCTGCTTCCAGTGTCCTTGTGCCCTGCAGCTGGAGCCCTGATTCCTTCCCAGGGGCTGTTTGGGTCGGCTCTCCCCTGCCCAGGAGGGCAATGCCTGTGCCAGGTCCTTGTGGCCGACTGTGTCCCCTGGGTGCTGGGGCCCCCTTGGGCCCTGGGGTTGATCCCTCAGGGGCTGTAGGAACTCTGCCCTGGCCTTTGCCTTCAGCTTGGCCTTTTGCTCATCCCTTCTTGCATTCACCTGCTGTGCCTTTGTGCCCAACTGCTCCAGGGCCTTATTCTGCCACTCCTCCAGCCCCCCTCAGTGCCTGTGGGTGCTCATCCTCTGACAGCTGCTGAGCTTCCTGCAAAATCATTCCTTTCTCCAGTGACCCAAACCAAATGCTTAAAAGAAAATGCTGATCTTTCCATGTACAATCTGCATTTCCCAGATGTTCTTTGCTCCTGCTCCTTGTGCTCTCTGTCCTCTCCACACCCCATATCCCAGAGCCGGTCCCTGTCCTGCTGCAGTGTCCCTGCCGGGTATCCACATCCTTAATTAGCTTTAGAAGAATGTGCAAACTTCCTGAACATTCTCTCCTTTTGTGTTACACATGATATTCATGGCTCTATTAAATCTTTATTCTTCTTGAAGTTCAGGAATTTATCAGGACTTTGGCTGAGCAGCAGTCTGTGTGAATTAATACCCTTTTTCTGAAACTGATGGTTTCTACTGTAAGTTCCTCATCTACATGAATCCAAGCAGATTCACATCATCTGTTTGTAAAGACACATTCATTTATTCCTTTCAACATGATGGGAAATGGGGAGAGAAGTCATAAAAGGACATTTAGGACACCTAGACTGAGTGAAAGAAGGGGATGATTCACCCCCAAACTGAGCTGGGCAGCGCTGGGATTAGGACCGGTGATGGAAAGGGGTAGGAGAGGGGGATGAGGGGAGGGGGCACAGTGGGGAAGGAGATTGTGTAGGGGTCTCTTTGTGTCCCCATCACATCATCCCTGGAGTGATTCTCCAGGGCTCTGGGAGGGGATGGATCTGCACTGGGGGGTTTCCCAACCCTCTTGTCCATTCCTGGGGGATTTTTGGGGGTCGTTCCCCCCATCCACCAGCCGGTGCTGCGGCAGATGTGGGGCAGAGGGGAGTACGAAAGAGAGGTCCAGGGTTGGCAAGGAGGAGGCATGGGAGGAAGAGAAGGGAGACAGGAGAAGTACAAGGTTTCATCCTGCAGGTGGCCAGGGATGGGGAGGTTGCCCCAGATATATCAGAATTCTCAAGAGAGTTTTTTTAATGGGAACTGTTTGGAGTTTGCAGATTGCAGACTTGAGACCCAAATAACTTCATGGGTCACTGCAAGGGCTTTGTTTTTTGGGGGGGGATTTTGGATCTTGCAGGACCTCAAAGCTGAGTTGCAGTTCCCCCTTTGGGGGATATTTGGGGTCCATGTGACAATCACCAGGTACTGGTGGGGGGAGGATATGGGTCTTTGTGATGCCTGAGGAGAGCAGTGGAGTGGAACCCTAAGACCCCTGGAGTGGAAAGAGAGATGAGCTCACCCAGAGCTGGAGGACTCCATGCAGCCTGAAGGGCAGAGCAGAGGGGCCTGGAGTGGGGGGACCCCTGGAATCTGTGGAACCCTGGAGCAGAGAGTCATGGGAAAAGGGATCACTGGACCCTCAAAACTCCCTGGATCATCCATAAGCAGGACCCTAGAACAGGCCACGCCAGAAGCCATGGGACCCCCATCAGCCCAGGGAAGGGAAAACTGCAGAACCCAAAAATGGAAAGATGAGAGAGGCAGATCTCCTATGAGGGGTTTTTTGGGGGCTGAATCTTGGTGCTTTGGAGATTTTTATGGACACAAAACATCTGGTGACTTCCTGAAATGGACTTGTTCAGAAGGAAGGCTCACCAAGGCGCTCACCCCTTGTTTTTTGCCCCAATCCAGGATTTGTCATTCTCAAGCCTTGGCCAAATGGAGGAAGAGGAAAAGCCTCAGAGATCCCCCACAAGGAGAGGCTGCAAATCCAGCCCAGAGAGCTGCAAGGAAGAAAGACCCACCCTGTGCTGGGAAGACCAGAGATCCAGACAGAGTTCAGAGCTGGTGGAGAAGCCTGATGCTTGGGAGAAGCTCCACAAGTGCTTGGAATGTGGGAAGGGCTTCAGCCGAAGCTCCAATCTGATCCAGCACCAGATGTTCCACACTGGGGAACGGCCATATGAGTGTGGGGAGTGTGGGAAGAGCTTAAGCCGGAGCTCCTACCTGATCAATCACCAGATGATCCACAGTGGGGAACGTCCGCATAAGTGTGGGGAGTGTGGGAAGAGCTTCAGCCGGAGCTCTGACCTGCTCCAGCACCAGAGGATCCACACTGGGGAACGTCCCTATGAGTGTGGGCAATGTAGGAAGAGCTTCAGCCGCAGCTCCCACCTGCACAGCCACCAGAAGATCCACTCTGGAGAACGGCCCTACAGATGCTTGGAATGTGGGAAGAATTTCAGCCGGAGCTCCAATCTCACTAAGCATCGCCAGATCCACACTAGGGAATCGCCCTACACATGCTTAGAATGTGGGAAGAGTTTCATCCGGAACTCCAACCTCATCAAGCACCAGAAGATCCACACTGGCGAATTGCCCTCCAAGTGCTTGGAATGTGGGAAAAGCTTCATCCGGAACTCTGATCTCGTCAAGCACCACAAGATCCACACTGGGGAATCGCCCTACAAGTGCTTGGAATGTGGGAAGAGCTTCATCCGGAGCTCCACCCTCATCAAGCACCGTAAGATCCACACCCGGGAACGGGAACAGCCGTATGAGTGCTTGGAATGTGGGAAGAACTTCTGCTGGAGGTCCCAGCTCACCATCCACCAGCGCATCCACACCGGGGAGAGGCCCTACGAGTGTGGGGAGTGTGGGAAGAGGTTTTATACCAGCTCCCATCTCCTTTTACATCAGCCAGTACACACAGGGGAGAGGCCCTTTCGCTGCCCCGACTGCGGGAAGGGCTTCAAGCAAAACTCCCATCTCACCATCCACCGGCGCATCCACACTGGGGAGAGGCCCTACGAGTGTGGGGAGTGTGGGAAGAGCTTCTCCAGGAGCTCTCACTTGAGCCAGCATCAACATAGCCACCACTAAGGGAAGCCCTGTGAGTGTCCTGAGTGTAGGAAGAGCTTCATGTGCTGCTCCAGCTCCATCCCCCATGGGAGGATCAGCGTTGGGTGATCCCCAGTGAGCCTGTTGGGCAGTGCCCTGGTGATCCATGGTCCTGGTAAGCAGTGTTGGAGAGACACCTGGCTGGTGGGTTCCACATCTTCTTGGCTCCCCATGTGTACCTGGATGAACACGGGCAGGAACATCCATCCGATCACAGATTGATTTCAGCAACTCATTGGGAAGAGCAGACTGTTTGACTTTCAGCCCCATAAAAATCTCACCTTTGGTTTTCAATTATTTCTTCTGTTGGCATCAGGGAATACTGGTTGGTCTCAGACATTATTTCTAACCTAAATGATTCCATGATTCTAATTCTCTCTGGCCCACAGGCATTGTCTTGGGGATGTTTTTTTATCCAATACTGTTTTTGGGGTTTTATTTGTTTCTGTGGTGGTCCCCCTCACCTCCCCCAGCTCTGGGAGTATCAGGATGGGGGAGAGCCAGCCCAGGATTTCCTGTTGGAGCAGCCAGTCCGCTCAGTGGCCGTGCTGTTGCCATGCCTCTGAGCAGAGATACTGTTGCCTTGTGGGTTTAGCCTGTTTTTGTTTCTTTTCCTTCAGCACTGTGGCTGTGCTTACTGGCTTCCTTCTCTGGTTCTCTGCTGCTTGGGAGCCCAAACCCAGTGCATGCTGCGCCAGGACCTGGGACTAGGAGCCCTTGGGTCCCCTGCCAGGGTCCTCCCCCTCTGCCCAGCCTGACCCAGGGACCAGCCATCTCAGATGAGCTACCCAGGGGAGCAGTTTTCCACTCAGCCCCTCTCTTTTCTGCCGCTGCCTCAGGGCTTCTTGGTACTCTGTAACCTGACATCCAGACACCCTCGTGGCTTTGGGCATGGCCCCAGAGTTTCTGCGATCCTTTTTTCCCACTTCCAGGTGTGCTGGCATCTGCCGTTCCAGCTGCTGTTCCAAGGTTCCTGCTACAGCCCATTTCTCCACCCGGAGGGGCACTGGGATCAGCTGCCCCAGTTGTAAAGGAAGAGGTTGTAAAGGATTTTGGCACCCAGTGTGGGGTCTGAGGGCATTGAGAGGAAAGATTGAAAAGGAGTAACAGTTCCTGGGTAACTTACTTTTTTCTGTGCTGGATGTAGAAGCCTTGTTAGGTGCCACCATGTGGTCTAGCCTACCCCACTTTGATGAGTGGATGGTTGTGGCTGTGTTTTTCCCATTTGCAGCTCCTTATCCAAACATGGGTCCTATGACTAAAGCTACTGTGGCTGTTATGCAGTGTTTGCACAATGGGTCAATAAAGTGAGGAATTCATGGATTTTTAACTTCTTGAAAGTAGGCACATGGATACATGGTTCCCACACATTAAGTGTATGTTTTTGGGGTTTCATTGATAATGGCACCCATTGTGAGGAAGTAACACCAGGGGAAGTTTTCTCCCAACCCTTCACCCATTTCTGTGGGCCTATCCCAAGAGCTTTCCAAGGGGGTCATATATTCTCTAGATTCTCAATATCATACAGTGGCTGGTGTTGCTGATATTCCTGTTCTGTTTAGCATTTAGAGGTAAGGTGAGACTGCCTTGGGTTACCACTCTAACACCTAGTCACTCTGCCTCAATGAGTAGGGATGCTGCCCCACAGCCTGACGCTGCCCAACAGCCCATCTCATAAATAAACCACCCAGACTGGATGGGGGTAATGGAGAAGAGACAACAGGTGCTGAGGGAATGTACTTCTCCTGCTAGTGGGTAACCCTCTCCCTGCCTCAGAGGGAGAGTCTGATGGTGGTTCCATGGATGTTACAACCCTCCAGGTTCCAGCTGAACCACACGGGCACTCACAGGCAGCAGCAGTCTGGCTTCCCCCCCGCCATGCAGAGGGGGAAGTATAAGACATCATTAACAGTGTGCCCAATTAGTGATTATGAGGAACCAGGCCCTCACAACCAGCAGGGGAGCCAAAAGTTGAAATCATCACTGAGTCCCTGTCATACCACAGTCTCTGTAATCTGCAAAAAACCATTGTACAGCGGGGCTGTGAGGCTTATTTGACCTGGTTACTCTGGGTTTGGGTCCTTACGGGTCCAGCAGTGCAACTGGATGGTGGCAAAGCAAGGAATTTGGGGTCCTTGACCCAGGACATGGGCATTGATCAGGTGTTCTGGATGGTGGCAAAGCAAGGAATTTGGGGTCCTTGACCCAGGACATGGGCATTGATCAGGTGTTCTGGATGGTGGCAAAGCAGGGAATTTGGGGTCCTTGACCCAGGACATGGGTATTGATCAGGTGTTCGTGAGGGAGCCATGGCCCCTTTCCCTCCCTCTGGGAGTGGCTTTTAATGAAAGAAAGAGGTTTGTTCACAGAGACAGAATGCAGGATTGCCATCACAGAATGCGCTGGAAGACCATTGAGGAATGGGTCCAACACCTGAGAGAAGTGGCAGTATTGGAGGTGCTCTTTGGGAGGACTGGACAGCATGATAATGACCCCGACAATGTCAGGTGCACAGGGCAAATGTTGTGGAACCTGTCCTGGTTTAGGGCAGATTTGTGGGAANAGCAGGTTCAGATGGTTCCAAGGGAAGGGAAAGGGGGACAGAGAAAATTTGGAAAATTTGGACTGTTTAGCTAAACTAGCTGGAAGGCAAGAACAAAGCAAGAGCAAAAGCAAGAAGCAAAGCAAAGCAGGAAGAAAAAAGGCAAAGCAGCACTAATATACTGCACTGTCTGTGTCCTGCCAACTGTGGGTGAGTGAGCAGGGTGATAACCAAACAAGACTTCAAGACTTCACTGTTCAGGGCCAGTCTTGAAGGCACAGAGCACAACATCCAGCACAAACAGAACAGATGACTGGGGATACAAGCATCATAACGTCACCCTAGGACAAAGCTGGCAAATCTGGGGCCATCCCAATACACTGTTGTAAATGCAGGGTGCCTCTGACGCAGGGAGGAATGATGAGCATCTCGAGGGTTGCCCTGATCATTCTGTTCTCTGCTTCTCTCAGGTTCAGAGAATGTGAATCCCACAATACACACCTTCATTGCAATGATGAATGCTGAGGGCAACTAAGAGACAGTAGGTTCTGTAGCCAACAGGCTCAGGTATTATGAGAGTATGGTCAGTGGCCTGATGCATACTCATGTCTGCTTTGGTTAAGGACCAAAGAGGAGTTTAAAGAGGAAATTAGGGAGGTGAGAGAGGAAGTGAGAAACAACAGTTCCCATGTGGCACCAGTGCAAGTCACAAGCCCTAACATCAAAGTCCAATGTCCCCTAGCTAGAGAGAGGGGGTACACCCAATGAGCAGAGCTGTGGTTCTTCCTTGGTGGCCATGGGGAAGACATGAGAAGGTGGGATGGCAAACCCACTTCTGTCCCTGCAGGAGGGATGTCAGCTCAAAGAGGAAAACACTAACCAAGGGAGTTCCACTAAAGTGAAGGTAGCCTCAGCCTCTCATCACCGAGCTGCTAGGTACAACAGAAGGGGAGATGGTGTGTCACATCCCTGTGAGGAACCTTTAGGATGTATGTTGAGAGAGGGAATGATAACCAGGGCTAGAGAGGCCCTGCCTCTAGTCAGGTAGAGGCATGGGAAAATGGGGTCTTTTGGACAGTATGGATCCAATGGCCTGGCCCGAACCGGTGCTGCCGCTGATGGAGCTGGAGCGTGGCTGCCACAGACTGCCTGTGCCTCAGGGCCGAGCCTAGCAGTGACTGCACGAGTGGGGAGGGACAGACCCCATGGACAGATCCCACGCCCTGGAGCAGGGCAAGGATTCCTCTCCCTGAGGGGGAAGCAGTGGCACGAACTGACCGTAGCTCCCATCACACCTCCCTGCACCGCTGGGCAGAGGAGGGAGGGAACCCGCGGTGGTGTTGAATTTTTACATTCATCATTACAAAGCAGAATTGCAAGGGGAGCTCCACTTTCAGCTTCAAAGGAGGGAATCCAGCGTGGGTGCTGGGACTTCTGTAACCTCAAGGTGTTAGTTGATACTTGACACTTCAGTTCTGGCAATATGAGGCCCTTCAGCAGCAATGTCTCTCCCAGCCACTGGTTTCTGGCTCAAACCCAGCTCACAACTGGGACAAGAAACCCAAAGTCCCAACAGAAAAAGCTCTGCCGTCCCTTTTTTTTCCATAGTTTAATTTCATTTCATTTTAGGTATCATATATAGTCTACATTTCTTTTTCTATAATCCCGTGTTTATTTACTATTTCCCCCCAGCCCCTGTCCCTCCGGAGGTTTGTGGGGAGGTGCCGTCCCACAGCCCTTCCTGCCCCGGCACCCGCGGCCGCTCCGGTGCCGTCAGGCCCTGGCTCGAAGGGAAACCACAAAACCCTCTGGAAATAAAGCCGGTCTGGGGGAAAACCCTGCAGGCGAGATTGAATCCCACAGACAGCGCTGAGCTGTGGGCTGTGCAAGGAGATGACTGGGAAAGGACTGATGAGCCTGTGAAGGCAGGTTTGGGTGGAAGAGAGACAAAAAGTGAAGCAGGAGGTAATAAGGATTGGCGTAGAGTGCTGGTTTTTTTAAGGAGAAGGGGAGTGATGGGAAGCAACCAGAGTAAAGAGATCCCTAAAAGTAGTCCTTTAGGATGTATTTTCGCACACTAGAAGGAACTAGTAGGGTATGGGGGGATAGGAAATAAAAGGACCCTCGTGAAATTTTCCACACAGTGGTGGCCATTTTATAGGCTTGAAGAGGGGGTCAGGTGGCCCCCAGCTGGAACCCTGCATTATAGACTTTGTTACAGCTTATGTTATTTTTGAGACCGGAACAGAAATGGGAAGAAGAATGACATACGCTGACACGTCTTTCTCCCTCCAGAACCACTCTGAGTGGCAGAGGGATTGTGGAATTAGGGCCCCCTCTGATCCCTTGGTACTGGCCCTGGAAAAAGATAATGAGGCTAGCAGGGGGAGGCTGAAACGGTGTTGTAGTGC
The DNA here is from genome assembly GCA_013397555.1 of Urocynchramus pylzowi. NCBI lineage: Eukaryota > Metazoa > Chordata > Aves > Passeriformes > Fringillidae > Urocynchramus > Urocynchramus pylzowi. The sequence goes on from VZRH01003619.1 coordinate 10,581, forward strand.
ATGCTCCATAAATCAACACTGCACACACCTGGACAAGGTGTACCCAGCTGAGTCACTGGAGCAAGAGCTGGGGGATCTGTTCAAACCACCCCCTAGAAGGCAAGGGGGGCAGAGAGGGGCAGCAAATTCGGGATGGTTAACAACCTCAACTTCAGCTTCAGCTGTTGTTCCACCCCCTGACATCCCTGCCCAGACTCTGGCTCTTATTTCACCTCCTGACATCTCTGTCCAAGCTCCAGCTCACGTTCCATCCCCACTCCAATTAAAGCTATTTCTATTTCAGCCCCAGCTCCAGCTCTAAACAAAGCTATTTCTGTTTCAACTCCAGCTCCAGGTTTAAGCTTAGCTGAATCACTTGTGATTTCTATTTCAAGTTCAGCTCCAGCCTTTACTCTATCCCCCACCTCGACTACTCCACTTACTCCTGAATGTTTCCAACTGCCCAGCAGTGACAGTGAGGAAGAGGAGCCCTCTCCAAAGGGTCCTACAGCACTCTGGACTCGGATACAAACCAGGGAAATTATACAAGCACCCTTGAGGGGGCAGTAAGTCCTGATGGGAAAACAATGTTAGTTAAAATTCCCTTTTCTACAATGGTTTTGGAGACTTGGGAAAATATTGCTAAACATTATTGAAGTGACCCAATAGTGACCCAAAGGTGTTGCAAAGAAATTAAAGTTTATAATTAAACAGCATTGACCTGACTGGACAGACCTCCAGCTGTTATTGGGTGCCTTAGCTGAGACAAAAAGCCAACTGGTTTTAAAAGAAGCTAGGGATTTAGGAGAAGATGTTTGCAGAATAACACAGAGCAGATTGAGAGATGTCTTTCTTCTTCAGGATCCATACTGGGATCCTAATAATGATAGTGATGTGGAAAAACTAGAGAATTTTCAGAATATATAGTGCAGCTTCAGCCAGAGCTCCCACCTGATCTGGCACCAGGAGATCCAAACCAAGGAACATCCCTGCTGGGGCTTGGAATGTGGGAAGAGCTTCATATGGAAGTCTGACCTGGTCACCCACCCATCCTGGGATCCACCTCAGGGAACAGCCCTACAAATTCTTGGAATTTGGGTAGAGCTTCAGCAAGAACTCCCACCGCATCAAGGACCACAAGATCCACACCAGGGAGAGGCCCTACGAGTGTGGGGAGTGTGGGAAGGGCTTCTCCCAGAGCTCTCACTTGACCCAACACCAACAGAGGCACCACTAAGGGAAGCCCTGCGAGTGTCCCGAGTGCGGGAAGAGCTTCGTGCGCTGCTCCAGCTCCATCCCCCATGGCAGGATCCGCGTTGGATGATCCCCAGTGACCCCCGCTGGGCAGAGCCCTGGTGATCCATGGTCCTGGTGATCCCCGCTGGGTGTGGGGAAGGTTCTGGAGAGATTTTTTTCCCTTCTCCTTGTGCTGCTGTGATGTGGTTGGTAATAAATTCCCTCCCTGTGCCCAGGCCGGGTCTGTTGTGCCCGTGCTGGTTCTCGGGGCGGGATCGCTCCCGAGTCTTATTCCAGCTCCAGGGCCTCTCCTCAGCCATTTAGAGAGCTAATCAGAGCGCGCGGCGCTGATGACTCCCCAGTTGCCAGGCAG
>VZRH01003620.1:0-32820 GCA_013397555.1 Urocynchramus pylzowi
CAAATTTACCCTAAACCAAAACAGCTCTTTATTCCCCTGCTGAAATTCTTATGCTTCTTTTAGCCCTTTGTTAATGAGATCCATCCCGAGAATTCCAGGGGTGTTAAAATGCTCAGCTGCCACCACCTGGGCCCAAATTTGGGCCTCCTTTTAAGGTTTATCAAAGGCATAAAAAAGGGGGGAAATGGGGGAAAAGAAAGGAAAAGTGGCTGCAGTTCTGCTCTCAGGAAGTCTGGCAGTGTTGGACTCTCCAAAATTATTGGCAATAATTTGGGAATTTTGTGTGGAGAGGAGCTGGGTGACTTTCCTGATCCCTCCATTTCCCAGATTGGATGCACTGGGCTGTTGGAGGTGATAAATTTGTGTCACTCTGGGTAATTCCTCAGCCAGAAGGACAAAGGGACTTGGGATGGAGCCTTTTAAACCAATTCCTGTTCCTTCTGTGCAGGTTCTGCTGGAAAACTCAAGCATGGGAACCATCCATCTACTTCTGGAAGAAGGAATTTCTGCCAGTTCCAAGGGCTGTGCTTTTCCAATGCCAGGTGTTCCAATGTTATTGGAATTATCCCAGTGTTTGTTCAACATTTTCAATCTATTGAAGTAGCTTTTCTATTACTGGAATTCCAAGAGTTGGGCACTTAAAGCACAAAGCAAAAAGCTTTGGTTCCAACTGAACAGTACAAACTATTCCAATGGAAAAGAGAAGAAAATTCCATCATATTTCTTCATCAAGTCAGGATGGGACAGGAAAAAGCAGCTGACTGATTGTGGTGGGTTTAGTTTGAATTGGGTGGAAACACTAATTTTGTGCAGTGGTTTTAGTTTGCTAATTTGAGGGTTTTTTTCAATTTGGAGATTTCTTGGCTAATGTACTAAATGAGTGTGGTGTGTTTAGTGTGGGTTAATTACTAATGTATTTACTTCTTGTTGTGAGGTAGGATTGGGAGAAAGGTAAAGCAAGTTTAAAACCTTAAAAGGGTGTAAAGATAGATTTATTAACCATAATTAAAAAAGAAAGAGCAATAAAAGAGTAATAGGAATCAGAACAAAATTTTCAGAACACTTCTCCTCCCCCAAGAACCTTTTATTTTCTACTGACAATGTAAAGAAACAAAACCACCACAGTGACCCAGGCCTCCAAGTGATGAAGAGACAGAGCTCTTAGAAATCAAACTCTTTTTTTTCCATGGCTTTCCCAGAAATCCCACTCCCCCAGCCCTGGGTGGCTCCTTTGGTCAGTTGTCTCTTCACATCCACCAGCTCAGCCAGTTTATGGCCACCCAAAACCTTTTTTTTTTTTTTTTTGAGTGGAATTTCTGGCTCAGCTCCATGAAGTTCTAAGTCATTCCCTGAGGTTTTGATTCCTTCTCCTCCAGGGAAGGGAAGCTTCCATAAATGTGGATGGTCTGGGAAAGCCTCTGGCTTGAATTCCTCACCCAAAGGGGTGGAGATGCCTCCCAAACACAGGATTGAGTAAAAGAACCAAGGGATACCTCAGGAAAGATCCAGCTCGGGAGCCAGGTGTCCATTTTCCCTCTCCCAAGTTTTTTTTCCAGGGAGATAGGAAGCTGGGAATATCTGGAATGCTTTCACCTGGACACCTTTTTCCCTTCAAAGGGAATTTTCGTGCAACTGAAGTGACAAAAACCAGTGAAATCCTTCCAGTGCCCCCCTACCAAAGGGGTGGAAGAAGTGGGTGAAAATCCAATGGATTATTTGGAAGCTGTTCTGGATGCTCCTTGCTTTCCTGAGGGGAGGAAGGACCTAGAATGCTTTTTTCCCCTTTAATTGTCTTTAATAAGATTTATCAGCACTTTCTATCCAAGAATGGTCCTGACACCTATGCCCAGCCAGTTCTGTCGGGAGGACAAGCTGGGAATTGTCACCAGGTGAGACACAAAAACATTTTGGGTTCTTTTCCTACTCCTGGTTTTGCCATCAAAACCCACTTGTGCATCTCATATGTGTGGGGTATCAGCACACACCTGGGTTCTTCTTCTCACCAGTTTCTCCCTCAAAAGCCTGGTACCAAGCCATGGTTTCCTCATCTGACATGGCTGAAGCCCTCCAGAAAGCTCAGCTTTGACCCTGATGGTTCTCTTGGGATCATTGCTCCCAGGGCATTGAAAAAGGACTCAAAATGTCAGGGAATTCCAGAATGGATTGGGTTGGAAGGACCTCAGAGTCCACCCAGTGCCACCCCTGCCGTGGCAGGGACACCTTCCCCTGTCCCAGGCTGCTCCAGCCCCAGTGTCCAACCTGGCCTGGGGCACTGCCAGGGATCCAGGGGCAGCCCCAGCTGCTCTGGGAATTCCATCCCAGCCCTGCCCACCCTGCCAGGGAACAATTCCCAATTCCCAATCTCCCATCCAGCCCTGCCCTCTGGCACTGGGAGCCATTCCCTGGCTCCTGTCCCTCCATCCCCTGGAAATTGTCTCTCTCCAGCTTTCCTGGGGCTCCTCCAGGCCCTGCAAGGCCACCCTGAGCTCCCCCCAAAGCTTCTCCTGTCCAGGTGAACAATCCCAGCTGTGCCAGCCTTTCCTCCCAGCAGAGCTGCTCCATCCCTCTGCTCATCCTGCTGCCTCCTCTGGGCTCTCTCCAGCAGCTCCAGCTCCTCCTGGGCTGGGAATTCCCAGGCCTGGGCCAGCTCTGCAGGTGGGCTCTCACCTGAGGGGCTCAGGGGCAGGGTACCCTCACTGGCCCTGCTGCACCCCAGGGTTGGTTTCTGGGCCGCTTCCCCTCAAGACCTGTGGTTTATTTTCTCTTTTATTTTATTTTACTGCTTGGCACCAGCTGAAGTTCCCTTTTCCCCTAAATGCACCTGGATTTGGGTTCCTAATGAACAGGATTTTTGTTGCTGTTGGCCTTGGAGTGTGAGCAGCTTGCTCCAATATTTCTCTTTTTTTATGGATGTCCATGTGAGTTTAATAAAGTTTTTTGTCTGCTCGAGCTCTGCTGTTGTCTCCTCACTTGCAGGGAAGTGGGAAGCTGTGCCAGGAGTTTTCCTATTGAGGTCCAACAAAACACTGACCCGTGGAGCCAAAGGAATAACGGGGCCCACCATGGCCCTAAAGCAGCACTGGGAGCCTCATTAAAATTGATCTGGAATTCAGCAATTAATCAACACTCACCCGAGACAATGCAGTCAATTAATCAGGCACAAAATGCCCCGTCCAGATCACAGGCCCAAGGTTTGGATAAAAACCAAGCCCAAGAGAAACTCTCAGTTCTTGGTCGATGGGGAAGGACCAGGATGTTTCAGCACATGTAATTAGCAATCAATTACTCATTAGAATTGCCCCAGCAAGCAAAGGGGGAGCACATCCAAGGGCTCTGATTCCCTGTGGATCACTGGGGCCTTGTTTCATTTTAAAAGCCATTTTGGGCTGTGCAAAAGGCAAAGAGCTCATTCAGGCCCAGGGACTGTGGGGGTCAGTCCCATATCAGTGGGATATCATGGAATCCTGAATTCCTGAGGGGAAGGATCCACAGGATCATTGATCCAGCCCCTGCCCAGCCCCCCCAAATCCCAGCCTGGGCATCCCTGGCAGCGCTGGGGTGCCAAAGGCTCCTGGAGCTCTGGCAGCCTCGGGGCCGTGCCCATTCCCTGGGGAGCCTGGGCAGTGCCAGCAGCCTCTGGGGAAGAGCCTTGCCCTAAAATCCAAGCTAAACCCCTCCTGGCCCAGCTCCAGCCGCTCCCTGGGTGCTGTCCCTGTGCCAGAGCAGAGATCAGAGCTGTCCCTCTGAGGAGCTGCAGCCCCAGGGAGCTCTGCCCTCAGGCTCCTCTGCTCCCACTCCTTGAGGATTTGCCCTTTCCCCGTTGGAAAACCACCCTTTGTGCACAAATCCCAAAGATCTGGGTGCAGCTCCAGATGCCACATCAGACAGAGAGAGGATGGCACCGTCCTCCATGGAGTGTCCCAAGCTCCCAGGGCAGGGCTGGATGGGATCTTGGGAATTGGGCATTGTTCCCTGGCAGGGTGGGCAGAGCCTGGGATGGAATTCCCAGAGCAGCTGGGGCTGCCCCTGGATCCCTGGCAGTGCCCCAGGCCAGGGTGGACACTGGGGCTGGAGCAGCCTGGGACAGGGGAAGGTGTCCCTGCCATGGCAGGGGTGGCACTGGGTGGGTTTTAATGTTCCTTCCAACCCAAACCATTCCATGATTCTGTGATTATTTTCTTCCCTTTGAAAGCTGAATCCTCTGGAATTTTTTTCCAGTGTTTCCTGCTCCTGCCTGGGGGTCCAGGACCTGCCAAGGTTGGCCTAGGACTGTATTTTCCAGCCCTGATGGGGTATCCATAATTCTAATGTCACATTTCCAGGACAGCCACACATTCCATACCCCACTCCTCTTACTCCAGGATGCCTTCAGGTTTGGAAGTGCCAGGCAAAGCTTCCCAGAATCCCTGCAGGCAGGAATTAAACACATGAGGGCTTTAAAATAGACACAGATCAAGTATCTCAACCTTAAAATAGAAATTAATGATTGGAAAAAGAGGAAAAGAAAGGAACTTTGCTGGGCCCCTTGGAATATAAACCCCTATTCTCATATTCAGTGTCAGGAATTCTGTGGGAATCTGTGCTGAGTGCTGCCCAAAATTAGGGTTTTCCATGAAATCTCATTGCTATTCAGAAATTTCCTTGTAAAATCCACATTGTCCTGGAGAGTTAAACCAGGAGCACCCAGGAGATGCTGCTTCAGGAAGGATGAGCCTGAACTCCAGGGGAACATTGGGATGTTGGGTGGAATTCTTGGTGACATGGACTGTGGGATCCCATATCCAGCAAATTAAAGCAAACCAGTGCCATAACTGGGAATTAGGACATTGGGAATCCTTCTGGGGAAGACCTGCTGTCCTAAGGAGTGGTGCTGGTCCTTAGGGGAATTCACCAGCTGGGAAAGACTTTCCTCCTTCCAAAGGCTGAGCTTTGGATCTGGAATTCTCCTGGGCTGCCCAGGTGAGCCCAAGGTGCTGTTCAGCCCCAGGGTTGGCACCTCAGCCCAGCAATCCAGGGAAAACTGCAGGAAGGGAGCTCAGCCAGCTGCCTCAGGGGCTTTTTTATGCCCCTGCCTTTCAGATGGACACCAAAAAAAAAAAAAATAAAGCAAAAATAAAAACCTTGGCCCCTCCTTTGTGAGGAGAACAGGCTGGGAATATTTATTATTAAAAGGAGTGATGGAGCAGTTTCCATTCTTCCATTGTTCCTGCTTTTTTCTTCTTTTCTCCTTGTAAAAACACCCAAATAAAAGCAATTTATTAAGAACTGGCGTCGCCTCAAAATAGTTCCCCTTAATGTGAATGCTCTTAGTGGCACTATAAAATTTATTTACAGTTTCTCTTTTTGCTCATTGTTTGGATGGACTATAGGACACCAATAAAAAAAATCAAGGAATTATTTATGCTGAGCAGATGGAGCAGATGGAGCATTGGTGATAAGCAGCAGCTGGGCCTGATAAGCTGCCTTTAACTCGGGGTTTTCTTCGTGCCCACAGTTTTTTTGGAGCATTTTTTTTTTTCTGTCATTCAGCTCCCTTGGTGTTAAAGGGATGTTAAATGTGGAAATCAAAGTCCCTGTTACTGAAAGAGTGAAGAATAAAGGATGAGCATCACCCTTAAAGCACTCTCTGAGCATCCTTGTGACTCCTGATGCCTTTCCCACTTGGGAAGAAAAGCAAGACTGAAAAATAAAATCACAGAACCAAGGGGAGTTTAAAGCACAATGTGGAAAACCCCAACAGGGAGAGCAAATCCTGCCTGGATTCACCTCCAGAGATGTCCCTCCAGGGCTGCCAAACAATGGAATCATAGAATATCCTGAGGTGAAGGATCCACAGGATCATCAATCCAAGCCCTGCCCTGCCCAGCCCCCCCAAATCCCACCCTGGGCATCCCTGGCAGCGCTGGGGTGCCAAAGGCTCCTGGAGCTCTGGCAGCCTCGGGGCCGTGCCCATTCCCTGGGGAGCCTGGGCAGTGCCAGCAGCCTCTGGGGAAGAGCCTTGCCCTAAAATCCAACCTAAATCCCTCCTGGCCCAGCTCCAGGCCCTCCCTGGGTGCTGCCCCCGTGCAGGCAGTGAAGGAGACAGAATTCCCACTTCCAGGTGCTCCGTGCTGGGTTCATGATCCTTCTCCCAAGAAGGAGCCAGGCTGGCCTGTGGGTGGTCTGGAGAGTCCCTCTCCAGCCAAGGACATCAAAGCAGGAGAGCAGGACACAGCTGGATGCTCCCAACCCTCTGCCTGGGGCTCTCCTGCACAATCCCTTCCATTGATGTTGTTTGGGTCTGATCCTAGACAGGATCCAGTGAACTCCGAGGGGAAGAAGAGGTGAATGGAAAGAGAGAAAACAAAACTGCCACAATAAATTTGGTCACATATTGTCCCAAGGAGAAAGCTGGGCCAGGTGCAGGGCTGTGATTAGGATCAAGTGTTGGGAATGGCTCCAAGGGCTTCAGCTGAGCTGATTGCAGAGGCTTTGGGGGCTGTGGACAATGAGGCAGCTCATTAATCCTCAGACCTTCACCTTCCTGCCAGTGCATGAGTCATGGACTGGAGAACATCAGGGCCTTGGATTCTTGGAATGGAACAGAATATTGGGATTATTCTGGGCTGAGCCCCAGTGTGGGCAGCAGGAAAGGGATTGGGATTGTGCCCCTCAGGTGAGAGCCCACCTGCAGAGCTGGCCCAGGCCTGGGAATTCCCAGCCCAGGGAGGAGCTGGAGCTGCTGGAGAGAGCCCAGAGGAGGCAGCAGGATGAGCAGAGGGATGGAGCAGCTCTGCTGGGAGGAAAGGCTGGCACAGCTGGGAATGTTCACCTGGACAGGAGAAGCTTTGGGGGGAGCTCAGGGTGGCCTTGCAGGGCCTGGAGGAGCCCCAGGAAAGCTGGAGAGAGACAATTTCCAGGGGATGGAGGGACAGGACACAGGGAATGGCTCCCAGTGCCAGAGGGCAGGGCTGGATGGGAGATTGGGAATTGGGAATTGTTCCCTGGCAGGGTGGGCAGGGCTGGGATGGAATTCCCAGAGCAGCTGGGGCTGCCCCTGGATCCCTGGCAGTGCCCCAGGCCAGGCTGGGCACTGGGGCTGGAGCAGCCTGGGACAGGGGAAGGTGTCCCTGCCATGGCAGGGGTGGCACTGGATGGGATTTAAGATCCTTTCCATCCCATGGTTCTGTCTCTGCCCTGCTCTCCTCTGTTACTCTTCCTGTTTTCCCTGTTCCCACAGCTGGGGCAGGACAATCCCATCCCAAAATTCTTCAAAAGGGAGCTCAGAGTGCTGGGAAACTCCTCGTGGAGCTTCACATAGCCAGGCCACAGAGCTGGGATGCTGCTGGAACTCCAGGTGCTGGGGTCTCCCCAGGTGGGAAGAGGCTGCTGTGGAGGTGCTCAAACCCAGAGGTCTGCAGTGAAATTCCAACCAGGACTTCCCATATCCATAGAGCTGCAATTCCAGTGGTTTTTCCTCCTCTTCTGCAGGATCTGGCTGTGCCTCTGGATCATGTTTGGAAGAGCATCCAGCAGAAGTTGCCCAGCACTCCTGGAGCTGCTGGGCGCTGTGCTGGGAGCACACCAAGGGCAATATTTGCTTCCAATTCCAAACAGGAAGCTCCAAGCAGCTCCAGCTTGCAGGGGGTGTGGGATGTGGCAACAGGGAGATGCTGGAACGCTGCTGCAGGACTTCTCCACCCTCCAGGGTTGGCTGCCCCGAGCAGGGAGGAGCTGCTGGGACTGGAGAGCTCCAGAGAGCTGCTCCCACCTGGGGAAATGGGATTTGGCTTTTCCAGGGAAGGGAGGTGGGTGGTGCTGGCAGGAACGGGAGCAGCAGCCCTCAGCCCATCATCCCTGCCTGCTTTAACTGGATTTTGGGATCCAAACAATCCCAACTGCTCCATGTGCTGTGGACAAGGAGGAGACAACATCCCTGATGTTCTTTGAGGGGTGGAAAAATGTCATTTTGCTTTCCTTCTATAAGAAAACCCCAGTTGGCACTTCCAGGCTCGCCAGTCCCAGGGAATTTTCTGAAGGATCAGCTTCCAGAGGGTGAGGTTTCTTTTCCAGAGGGATTCAGCAGCAGGAGGAGACCAAGGGATGCCCAGCAGGTCTGGAAGGTCCTTCCTCTCCTGAGCAGCCACCAAGCCAAGGGTGGCTTCCAGGGGACCACAGCCAGGTCCTGGTGTAGGTGAACCTCCCAAACAAAGCTCCCCATCCCAAGACTTAAAACCCATGTAGAAAATGGGAATCCAGGCAGGATTCACAATTCACAACTGGCATTTTGGTGATACTCTTGAGATGAGCCCTTTTATTTATTATAATTTAAAAAATCATAACCTTGAGGGATGTGAAGGGAATTAGGGGCATGGAGGGGACATTCCAGTCATTCCTGAAGCAGCAGCTTTGGCTCCTTTTAAATGGGAAGTTTTCATGGCCAAATTTGCAGGATAAGGAGAGAAGCTCCATCTTTCCAAAAGGCCAGTTTGTGCTGCCACCAGTGTCACATAAACCAGTGTCACATAACCCCAGCTGGCTCCAAGCCTGGAGATGCAGCAGCAGAAATGTTGCAGATGATGCAGAAACAAAATAATTTGGTTGTTTCATGGACTCAGGTCATGCTGAATAAAGAGGATATAAATATATTAAAAAATACAGGATATTTTACCTATTGGATATTTACAAATGATAGGATAAATCCATAGGAGATTTTTTTTTTAAGTGTATTTTAAGTGTTTAGTAATAGTGTGCTGCTCTGGGCACCCTGGGTTCCTCCCAGGGAACAATTCCTTCCCAAGATCCCATCCATCCCTGCCTCCTGCCCCTGCATCCCTTGTCCAAATCCCTCTCCAGCTCTCCTGGAGCCCCTGGAGCAGCTCAGCTGCAGCTGAAGTTCCTCCCCAGGAGTCTCAGTTTCCCTGCTCTGAAGGGCTGCCACACATCTGTTATTTTGGTTATTTATCTGTCACTCCTTCTCCCCCTGGGACTGGCCCCTCTCCCACCTGGAAATGGTGACTTGGCAGCTTCCACGTTTTCCTGAGAGCTTCCAGCTGCCTGGATGTCAGCCTGGAAGGCAGAAGGTGCTGCTTCATGTTGGCCAGGGAGCAGAGCAGCACAAAAGGGCCTTGTTGAGATCCTGGGGGTGTTTGGCTTTTCCATGGAAGCGGTGCCACGATCTCCCTCCCTCGTGTCCAGCTGCAAAGGATGGATTTAGTGCTAAGTTCAGCATTCCCAGCTCTCAGGAAGGGTGAGGAGGCATCTCCAGAGGGATTTTGGGAGTTCCAGTGCTGGTCAGGGGCTCTGGGAATGGTTCCAAGCCCAAAGGAGGACAAACATCCCAGCTGGGAGCACATCCTTCACGTCCTGCAGGGCCCCAGCCCTGTTGTTTTCAGGGACAAATCCCAAAGATCCCAGTGTCCCTCTGCAGGTGAGATGGTCCCAGCAAGAGGGACCCTACGACTGCCAGGGCCACTCTGGGCTGGATGAGAGTTTTGCCATGTGAACACTCAATCCCCAGGTTTGGAGCAGGGACATTTCCCCATTTGGGATTCTTCTTTCCCCCCAGACCCCAGCTCTGAAGCAGGGACATTTCCCCATTTTGGATTCTCCATTTTCACACCATCCCCAGGTTTGGAGCAGGGACATTTTCCCATTTTAGCTTTCCATTTCCCCACCATCCTCAGGTTTGGAGCAGGGACATTTCCCCATTTTGGATTCTCCATTTTCACACCATCCCCAGCTCTGAAGCAGGGACATTTCCCCATTTTGGATTCTCCATTTTTCCCCACCATCCCCAGGTTTGGAGCAGGGACATTTCCCCATTTTGGCCTTTCCATTTCCCCACCATCCCTTGGTTTGGAGCAGGGACATTTCCCCATTTTGGATTCTCCATTTTCACACCATCCCCAGCTCTGAAGCAGGGACATTTCCCCATTTTGGATTCTCCATTTTTCCCCACCATCCCCAGGTTTGGAGCAGGGACATTTCCCCATTTTAGCTTTCCATTTCCCCACCATCCCCAGGTTTGGAGCAGGGACATTTCCCCATTTTATCTTTCCATTTCCCCACCATCCCCAGGTTTGGAGCAGGGACATTTCCCCACCTTGGTTTCCCCCTTTCCCCACCCTGCAGTGCCCATTTCTCTTGGAAGCTGAATCTCCAGAGGGTTCCCACCAGTGAGTCAAGTGGCCAAAGCCATTCCAAGAGTCACCTGGGCTGGTTCTGCTGGAATTCTGAGATTATTCCTCCTCCCTCTTACTGGGCAGGATGTGCCACGGATAAATCCAGAGAACAGAAAGAATCTGCTTTAAAAGCAGCCCAGGATGGACTTGTTGGCTCTTCCTCCTTCAGTCTGCACTTGCCCACAGGGTCCTCCTTGCCCTCCCTTCCATGAGCTGGAATTTTCCTTTTGATCCCACTTCAGCAGCCACAAAAATCCTGTCACTAACCTGACTGAGGCCTGCCAGGACCTGAAGGAGCCAACAAGAAAGATGGAGAGAAAATAAAAGGCAACAGGAACAGGCAGAGTGGATTTGTGCAGCAGGGATCTCCTGCGTGTTCCTTGTTATGGAAAACCCATCAGAAAGAGGGGGAATAAACAAAGGAATTTGGGGGCCCAGCAGTGCAAATAAAAGCATTGTTAGCTGGGATGGGTGTTTGGGTTTCTCCCTTCCTTTGGGAGCTGCTGCAGAGGAAGCAGATTAGGGATTGCCAGCTCTGGCAAAATCGACTGGTGGCATCATAATGACCTCATTATGGGCTGTAAATGAGCTCACAGCCTAATTATGTGTTCAGGGAAAAAAACACCTCAGGAGCTGCCCACAGGTGTGGGGTTAACCCCTGCCTTGCTGGGATCCAGCTCCAGCCAACCCTCGGGGCTGTGGGAGCTGGGAAAGGCCAGGATCCAGCAGCTGTGGAGGCTGAGTGCAGCTGGATTTCCTCCTGCCCAGCTGCAATGCAAACAAAAATCCTTCCTTGCTTGTTTGTTTGCCTGGCTGCTGGTGACTGGGAATCCCAGAATCCCCAAATCCCTGGGGCTGGAAAAGCCCTCCCAGCCCAGGCAGTCCCAGCTGTGCCCCATGGCCACCTTGTCCCCAGCCCAGAGCACTGAGTGCCACCTCCAGGGGACACCTGCAGGGATGGGCACTCCAGAGCTCCCTGGGCAGCCCCTGCCAAGGCCTGAGCCCCCTTTCCATGGGCAAATTCCTGCTGCTGTCCCAGCTGAGCCTGCCCTGGCCCAGCCTGAGGCCGTTCCCTCTGCTCCTGTCCCTGTTCCCTGGAGCACAGCCCGACCCCCCCGGCTGTCCCCTCCTGGCAGGAGCTGTGCAGAGCCACAAGGGCCCCCTGAGCCTCCTTTGCTCCAGGCCTCAGCCCCTTCCCAGCTCCCTCAGCCCCTCCTGGGGCTCCAGCCCCTTCCCAGCTCCGTTCCCTGCCCTGGACACGCTCCAGCCCCTCCAGGTCTCTCCTGCAGGAGCAGAACTGGCCCCAGCCCTCCAGGGGCCTCAGCACTGAGGGACAATCCCTGCCCTGCTCCTGCTGCTGTCAGGGGAAAATTCCAGCAGATCCAACCCCCCTGGAATAAAAGGATTTCCAAGGTTGCTTGGGTGAGACCCCTCCTTTGGTTTTCCCTTACATAAAACACATTCCCTGATGGAAATTGAGACCCCAGAGGAGTCCAAATCCTTCTGCCCAAAACAATTCCCTGCCCACCTGGACTCTTCCCATCCTCCTCACAATTCCTGTTCCCTCATCCCTGCCTCCATCACTTTTTGCCTCTCTTTTTCTGTCCCACTTCCCACATCTGGATTATGGAAAAATCTCCCAGAATGTCCTTGTTAGCCACAGAAAGCTCTTCCATGGCTTCTCCAGTTTTCTGGGCATGGCAATGTGGACATTTGGAAAGAGAACATGGCAGCATGGGATGGGATACACAGGACATTCTGCAAATACAATTCTGCATTTCCCTGCTGCAAATCCTGCATTTCCCAAACACTTCTATTATGTGGGAAGAGCAGGAATGAAGCACTTGTTGAGGCATCTCTGCTCTGACCCAGAACTCTGAGGTTCCTCAGCCAGGAGAGGTCCTAGATCCCAGTCAGGCACAATTTTATTGATACAGTGGGAACATCTGGTAAGTATTGATACAGTGGGAACATCTGGGATGGACAAAAGCATGGCCAGGTCTCCCTGTATCTACCACAAACCCAGAAATCCAAACAAACACAGCCTGAAAGTCCGGAAAATATCCTAAATATCCCGAAAATATCCTAAATATCCCAAAAATATCCTAAACCCGGGCATAATTTAGAGGCAGGAGAAGAGGCTGTGTTCTAGAAAATCTGAGAACATGGGAACAAAGTCACCTTTAACATACAAACATTGCTGTTCCATGGGTAACTGAGATTGTGGATCCTCCTTTCTCATGGATTTGTACCTGGATGCTGATTTTGGTATGAAGGGAGAGGACACAGGGAATGGCTCCCTGTGCCAGAGGGCAGGGCTGGATGGGAGATTGGGAATTGGGAATTGTTCCCTGGCAGGGTGGGCAGGGCTGGGATGGAATTCCCAGAGCAGCTGGGGCTGCCCCTGGATCCCTGGCAGTGCCCAAGGCCGGGTTGGACACTGGGGCTGGAGCAGCCTGGGACAGGGGAAGTGGGATAGGTGGGACTGGGTGGGCTTTAAGGTCCATCCCAGCCCAAATCCTTCTGGAATTATTTGTTTTCAGGCTCCCTTTTCCTTGTTTTTTCCCACAGCAGCCGTGAGCTCTGCCTGCTGCCAGCTCTGCTCTGCGGGATTTTCTCCTGAAATCCTGAAATCCTGAAATCACCCAATCCCTGTTCTGCATCCATTTATTGTCTCCTGTCACTGTCCATAAAATCTCTGGAGCAGAGCTGAGTTTTTTGCTGTTCCCACCACAACGAGACACAAACCTGGAGATGGAGTTTCTGAGGCAACACGGTTTGACAGGAAGTAATGACATCCCATGGGTGACAGAAATGACAAATCCAGGCATTTCCCAGCGGGGAATGATGCAGCAGGATGAGATTCTAATTATCCTCCAAGGTCAAGAGAACCAGGGGATCATGGACTCACTGAAGGAACTGGGTTGGAAGGGACTTGAAGCCCACCCAGAGCCACCCCTGCCATGGCAGGGACACCTCCCACTGCCCCAGGCTGCTCCCAGCCTTGTCCAAGCTGGCCTGGGACATTTCCAGGCATGGAACAGCCTGGGATAGTGGCAGGGGGTGGATTGAGTTGATCTTTAATCCAAACCAGTCTGGGATTGCTTGATCCACTCTCCCCTGTTTGGATGCTCCTTTGGTTCATCCTGTGGGTGATGGACACTCAGGAACAGACTCATTCCAAGCCTGTTCCAGGCTGGAACAGCTCCTGGAAGAGCTGCACTGCAGAGCCTGCCTGAAAAACAGACTGAACCTAAACATCTGCAGCATTGCTTCAATCCCTGACCTGTCAGAGCCGTGACAAATGTCCCTCTGCAGTGACAAATTCCAGGAGAGGCTGGAGCTGGGTCGATGCTGATTTATCCCACTCCACGCTGTCCTTGCCAGCAGTGATGACTCTCTGCAGATGGAGAGGGAAGAAAAGGCTGGGATGGTTCCTGAGCTGGATCCAAGGAGGAAAAGGAGCCATTGTGTGAGTGCAGCTGCATCACTGGGCTCCTGCAAGGAGTGGGCAGTGGCCTCTGGCAAGGCCCTGAGTGGCTTGGCTGCTCCATGAGCTGTGGACAGCAGGGAGAGAAGCTTTGGGATGGAGGGGAAATGTCAGGGATGAGTGGCTGCTGTCCACAGCTCCTGCTCCTCAGGGTCTGCAGTGAAGTAACCAGGGGTAATAAAGCTGTGGAGCTGGCAGGGGGTGCTTTAGATGGGGTTCTGCTCAAAGGCTCACCCCTTTCAAGCTGTTTTCTTGCTTTACAACTGGATTTAATGTGTGGTTTTAGCAGTTATTTGTGACAAACAGAGAACTCTGCACAGGCAAAACTCAGGAACATCAAGGTCACCTCAGAAGAGTTGTGGATTTTCCCTGGAGACACATGGAGGTTCTTTAGTAGGAATTCTGTTTATTCAAACAGAAAATGTGCCTAAGAATCATGGAATGGTTTGGGTTGGAAAGGATATTTTTAAAGCTCACCCCATCCCACCCCTGCCATGGCAGGGACACCTTCCCCTGTCCCAGGCTGCTCCAGCCCCAGTGTCCAGCCTGGCCTGGGGCACTGCCAGGGATCCAGGGGCAGCCCCAGCTGCTCTGGGCAGAGAAATTCTCAAATGCCACTGAAGTTATCCAGGATTTTCACATCCATTCAGACACTGGACATCCCTAAATCACCTGGAAAACAGTGACCTGTGGACAGTTATTCAGTCAAATGATCTGGAGCATGTCTGGACTTAGGAATTCCATAACCAGACCCTCAGTGGTCCATACTGGTTCTGCTGGAGCAGCTCAGATTCAGACTGGGTGACGTGGCCATGAAGATCCGATGATTTTTTAATTTTTCCCATTTAGGGACAGGATTCCAAGGAGCTGGTGCTCATCCCCTGCTCTCAGTTCACAACTAAAACCTGGTTCTGCTGCAGCCTTAACTAATTTCCCCCTTTTATGATCTTTTCCTCTGGAACCTGGAGGGAAAACCCCATCTCACAAAGCAGGAGTTTCCTGTTGCAGTGCCATGAATGTTTTGTGGAGATGAGCCAGCTTTGTTCCCTGTGGATGCAGAGCATTCCTGGAGGGACAGTGAACATTTCACCTGGGAGAGCAGCTGGTTTGAGCTTCTCAGGGCCAGAAGTGAAGTGTGGCATCCCTAAAATCCTTCATTCATGGCAGCAAGGAGCTGCCATGGCCCTACTACTTCCCTGTTTGCCTGCTCCAAAGGTAAATCCTGCCACCAGCTCAGGGAACGAATCCAGGAGGGAAAGTTTGGGAGGAAAACAATGGGAGGAACTGAACATTTTCCAAAAACAATGAGTGGGCTTTAAGGAATAGGGATTGGAGGGTGAAAATTCCTGTTAATGAGCAGCTCTCCTCAGGAGGATCCAACACCCAGCACAAATATGCAGGGATAAGTGGGGACAAGACTGTTCATGCAGGGAAAACAAAATGATCCTGTCCCAGGCTGTAATGACATCCCAAGAACTTTGGAGGTGATGCAAAAATTTCCACTGGATAAGGTCTGGATGGGATCTACAGCAAATGAACATTACAGGGAATCCAGATCCGAGCAGTGGGGTCATCACTTTGTTCAATAAAGTGGTTGGGAAATGGCTTTAAAATGGTTTTATTTTGGGAAGGCTGTCCATGGGAAAGATTTCATCCTTAGTGGACTCCTGAGAACCTTCAGTGCTACAGCCAGAACCCCAAACACAACTCCCTGCTTCTCCTGAGATGGGAAAACCACAGGATCTCCAAGGTGGGAAAAGAGACTCAAGGTCATCCGGTGACCTGGATTAAAAGTGGGATGGGATGAGGGGAAGTGAGGAAGGTGAGAGGAGACCTAGAGGTGTGAAAGGGGATACAGGGAAGAGTGGTGAGCCAAAGAACTGAAGATCCCAGGGAAAAACACCAGAGACTGAGGCGCACTTGGAAATTATTTTGAAGGGAAAGAAAAACTGAAACATTGGAGAATGTTGGGAATCTGGGACAGCTTCCTATGATTATCCTCTAAAAAAGGCAGGGCACTTGAGGCTTTCTGGGCTTGGTTTTCAGAGGAGACTCTGAATTTATTTCTCAGCGCAGAATCCAGAATTTTCCCCCGTGCCAGCTGTGGCAGCCATTCCATGGATTTCCTTCTGGTGGTTCCTCCCTTTCTCTGGAACGAGGATCCCCAAGGGTTTTACCAGAATTCACTCATCTGGGATCACCCCACAAATTTTCACCTTGTTGAGGCTCTACCAGCTCCCTACAGTGGGATTCCTCTGCCTGAACCCTATGGGATATGGATCAGGTCCTTAAAGGAGGAAAAAAGATGTCCATGCATTTTTGGGGAGGAGATGTCTGGTTTTGCTGCTGGTTTTGCATTTCCACTCAAAGGCTTCAGGTTTGTGCCTGCCCAGAGGGAGAGGCTTGAGATGAAACCTCATCCAAAACGTGCCTTTTCCAGTTCTAGCAAGGAAAAAATAATAACATGGGGGAATTTTCTAGATTCCACCCAATCCATAATAAATTTGAGAAGTTAATTTGCTGCAGCTGCTTTCTAACTCCTCCTAAGGCCACAACTTCACATGATTACACAACCACAGCAACTTTTATGGCTGAGTGCAAACACTACCCTGCTTTTGTTGTTCTACAAAAACCAATGTTTGGTTTAAAGATTCCCTTGGATTTTTAATCCACTTTGCTTGGGAATCTCACTCGCACCAGCCTTCACTTGCTTTTGGGCCTCCTGATTGCCACATCTCTGAGGGATTTGCTGCACATGGGGGCCAAATGATGAGTCCAGCAGGAGCAGGGCAGGGATTGTCCCTCAGTGCTGAGGCCCCTGGAGGGCTGGGGCCAGTTCTGCTCCTGCAGGAGAGACCTGGAGGGGCTGGAGCGTGTCCAGGGCAGGGAACGGAGCTGGGAAGGGGCTGGAGCCCCAGGAGGGGCTGAGGGAGCTGGGAAGGGGCTGAGCCTGGAGCAAAGGAGGCTCAGGGGGGCCCTTGTGGCTCTGCACAGCTCCTGCCAGGAGGGGACAGCCGGGGGGGTCGGGCTGTGCTCCAGGGAACAGGGACAGGAGCAGAGGGAACGGCCTCAGGCTGGGCCAGGGCAGGCTCAGCTGGGACAGCAGCAGGAATTTGCCCATGGAAAGGGGGCTCAGGCCTTGGCAGGGGCTGCCCAGGGAGCTCTGGAGTGCCCATCCCTGCAGGTGTCCCCTGGAGGTGGCACTCAGTGCTCTGGGCTGGGGACAAGGTGGCCATGGGGCACAGCTGGGACTGCCTGGGCTGGGAGGGCTTTTCCAGCCCCAGGGATTTGGGGATATTGGGGAAAAAACCCAACTTCCATCTGCTGGGGTGTGGAACACCTCACTGGTGTCTCCAGCTGGGGCCCCTCACACAGGCCTAAGCTCAGACTGGGCTCAGACCCCCATTCCTGCCCCTGCTGACCCCTCCCAGCCCAGGCTTGGACACAACCCCAGCCCCTGTGCTAAGAAAAGTTCTGTCTCTGCACAGAGCCAGCTTTGCCCGAGGACTCTGTCAGCCAAAATCACAAGGATATTTCTATTTAAATCCCATCCAGTGTGTGCACATTGGGAATATTTTTACCCTGGTAGCACACACGCCACTACCAATAAGGGGGGATTGTTGTTATAAGTTGGCTGTTAAAATCCAGCCTGGACTAAAAATTGTAGTGGAAGGTCTCAGCCTAGGAGGTATTTGTTTGTTTGGACAGGTTATTTAAGACAAGGAATGAAAATAATGAGTGGGTGTGGGCTGCTACCTTGCATTTTTCTGTTTAAAAAGGTCTTGCAGGGTGTTTTCTGGTGATTGGATCCTGATAGAATTGGAGAGGGAATTGAAAACTTAGCAGGTAAATTCTGGGATTCTTTTTGAGGGGGAAAAAAAAAAATCTTCAGGGTGAGAACAACTGCCCAGCAAGTCTGGAGTGTTTCCCCACTGAGAATGCAGCAGGAATATTCAGGGCCTATCCACAGAAGTGGAATAAACTGGAGTAGAAATGCTCAGTTTTGCATTCCCCTGGAAGGCCTGAAGAGATGGACTTGTGCTCCTGGATCTTCTTCATCCACAGGTAGAAGTGATTGGCTCAGAGAAATGAGTGCCCACCTGATGAGCTTTATAAAGTAAACACACCTAAATTCACACATAAACAACTGCCCTGACATCCAGTGCTCTCCAGGAATTCCACAGAGCGGTGGCACCTGAGACATGTGGACCAAAGATTTATAAAAACCCTCTGGGTGCCAAAAATCAGGCTCCTAAATCCATGCTTGGCCAAAGAAACAAACAAACAAACAAACAAACACCTGATTTGGAGCAGCAGTGGCTTGGCCCCAGGTCTGAGGGCTTTGGCTGACGTGACTTTCCAAAGCCACACAGGAAATCTGCTGCAATTCCAGGAATGGAGCCCAGACCCCGGGTTTAACCACAGGCTAACTCTGTTTTCTTGGTCAGCCCTCCTTCCCACAAGGAAGCTGAAGCTGGGATCTCGCTGTGGCCACAGCCAGAGGTGCCCACTGGGGATGGAGCTAAAGCTGCTCCTTGTTCTTGGGGTTTGGGAGTTGTGTGGAGACCCTGGGGCTCCTCAGGACACTCAGGATGAGGCACCCAAGCTCAAGGACACCGTACCCAGGAAAAAAGAAGGGAAAAGGGTGATACCTTGGGGTTTAGGTTTCTCTGTTCTGCTTTGGTGTGCAGCTTATAGCTTTATATTAAGTGTTACTAGGATCTTTCCACAGGGTGGGGAAGACAAAACAATCCTGTTCTAGCTGGAGACTCAAGGACAATCTCTCCAAACTTCAGGCCCAAAGCATAAACAATGGGAAAGGAGGGTGGGCAAGTGAGCAAAGAGCATGAAACTTCATCATTTGAAGCTATTAATTGGACAGGTAACTCTTGTATGCAAATGGACTAAAACTTATAAAAATGTGAGATCTCATGACCTCTTTGGCTTCCATCCTGGAGCCACCCAGGCAGAGCCCTGATTGTGGTTCTGGCACTGCCAGGGTGTGGCCTTTGAGGGCACAAAAATTAATAAAATAAAAACTTCAATAAATATCCACTTTATTCCTCTCACCTCTGTCTAGCCTCTGTTCCAGCTCCTTAAGGCATCAAGGGTGGGTTGGTAGAGCTGCTGTAGGCACAGAGAGGTGGGACAAGGGCTTTAATTTGCTTAACGAGCTGCATGGGTGATCATGGAGTCATGGAATCATGGAATCTTTAACTGGGTTGGGTTGGGAGGGTTCTTGAAGTTTATCCCTGGGCAAGGACACCTTCCACTGTCCCAGGTTGTTCCAACCTGGCCTTGGACACTTCCAGGGATGGGGAGTCCACAACCCCTGAGAGCAACCTGGGCCTCACAGAATTCCTTCCCCATATCCCATCCCACCCTGCCTGTTCCAGTTGGAAGCCATTCCCCCTCATCCTGCTCCTGTCCAAGAGCTCACATTGGTTTAGACACAATTGTTGTGCAGCTGAGAAGGTGCTGAGGAAACAAAAAGCATCGAGGCAGAGTTTTTATGAGGAAATGTTGAGTTTCTCTCCAGGGTCTGTGCATTTGCCATCGTGCAGGGCCCGCCAGTGAGTTCCAGATGACATCTGATGTAACTCCTGGGTCAAAAAGATAACAAAAGGTCTGTGTTGAGCCAGAGGACCAGAACTAAAAACTCCCTGAATGTTGTACTCACAGACTTATTGCTAAACCAGCCCGGACAATTACAAATTACAAAGCAGAAAATGTTTGAATGTTCATTTCCAGATTTCTCCTATCGAGGCAAACCACACATTCCTCTTTGGCAGATGCCAAATGTGAGGATTTAAAGGAAATGTTCCTGGAGTTATCCGAGTATGAGGAGCACTGGGGTGATTTTCTGAATTGTTTGGGTTGTTCTGTTCTGATCTGAACAGATTTTCTTCTGTCTCAAAAGGAAATACACGAACCTCTGCCTAAGAGCAAACCCAGAAGATTTCAGGCTGTGCAATAGGAGGGGGGTGGGAATTGGGAATTGTCAGTGACAAGTGGGTTCTACTGCAAGTCCCATCCTGGATTCAACAATAGGATTGGTATCTTGATCCTTGCAGTTAAGAAATGTGGATTTCCACATCGGCCCCATCTTGCATGAATTACTGCAGATCTGACAAATCTGAGTTATTGGGCTCCTCCTGGGAGGTTTTTCAAGCCAATTGTAACAGCAGCTGATGGGAACCAGCTGCTCCAGCAGAATGAGGAACCAGATCCTTGGCATTTGATGAATTAATAAACCCAGGCACAATACAAATGTCAGCAACAGCCAGCAATCCTCCAGGAGAATGGGGAGCAAAAGGAAAAGAGCAGGAATGCAGCTGCAGCAGCTGTTTGGCCAACAGGTAGGGGGGAACTATTTCTTCATGGCAAAAGCTTGGAAAGCTTTTCCATGATTCCCAACAAAAGAAGATCCTTGCATCTAGATCAGAACAGAAGTGCAGGGCTTGAATGAATGTCTGGCTGTTCATTTGAGGAAAGGCCAGGGAAAGAGAGAGGGATTGCACATCAGTTGTCCATAAGTGCAGGGCCAGAGCCTGTGTGATTGGGAATGCAGGGACAGAAATCCTTCCACTGTCACAGTTTCAATTCCAGAGGCAAGAGGAGGGACCTGAGTACAAATAAATATCTGGAAAAAGGAGCAGAGGGGCTTTGTAACAAGTGACCTTGATTGTGTCAGGGTTTTCCATTTGGATCAAACAGAAGTTCCCATGGAGAGGGAGCTCTGCACAGGGGACAAGCAGAGGAAGTGAATCCCAGAATCATGGAATAGTTTGGGGTGGGTGGAAGGGACATTAAAGCTCATCCCATCCCACCCCTGCCATGGCAGGGACACCTCCCACTGTCCCAGGCTGCTCCCAGCCCCAGTGCCCAGCCTGGCCTTGGGCACTGCCAGGGATCCCAGGGAATGATCAAGGCCAGCTTGGATGGGGCTTTAAATTTTTCACTGGATGTCATGGAGTTACATCCCTTAAACTTCCCCAGAAAAACTTTTCCTCACCACATGGAATTGACCTGTTTTGATCCATGTGCTGGGATTTGGTCATGGCATTGTCCAATCCCCAGTGTGGATTTATCCAGGATATCAAACATGAGTTAACCCTGGAGCCTGCCCTCCCTTAACATTCCAATGATACAGCCACAAGATTTTTTTTTCCTGTTGAAAAAAAATCCCAATAAATTCTCAGCTGGTCAAAACATGTAAAAAAAAATATGCTGCATCTAGGTATTGTTTGAAACCCTAAATATTCAGTTTTCATGGAGAAAGTCAATCAAGGATGTTCCAGGGGGAACTCTGCTGAGCTGGTTGGCTGCTTTACTATGGAATAGTCAAATATTCCAGGCCTTGAGCTGTTCCTAAAGTTATTTAAACAGATTAAAGTCGGATAAGGGAAGCTATTAATTTTTCAATCATATGATCTTATATTTATTCTTGTAATCAAATCCCATTCCCACCCCCTCAGTTCCATGAAATAAATGTGGATTCAGACTCTGCCTCCAGTTCAAAAGAGAAATTAAATTACGGTAAGTTTGCTTTATATGGAATTGCTTCATCAGGAGGCAGAGTTCCTCTAATCATATTTAAATATAGGCACTGGAAGCCAAACATTGACCAGGGGTTAAAGGAATATTATGGGTGATTTAATGGAAACCCATTTATAGAGCAAAGAAAGAATTTTAAATCACGTCGGGGTAAATCAAGATGATCCCAAATGCAGCAATGAACTTCCACAGCCACTGCCATGTCTTGGAAATGAGATTATTTAAAATCATTATTGGACTGGCTGTGGAAGTGTAAAAAACGGTGAGAAAGGAGCGGGAAAATGGTGGATTTTGGCTCCAGGGCAGCTGAGATTTCCACAAGGTAAATAAAAAGTGTGTTCATGGCTCCCAGGATTTTCTCTACCTTTGCTCATCACCAGCACAGCTGGAACTCAGTGGCTGGGAGAAGAACAGCTGGGAAGGGGCTGGAGCCCCAGGAGGGGCTGAGGGAGCTGGGAAGGGGCTGGAGGATCCCTGAGGGAGCTGGGAAGGGGCTGAGCCTGGAGCAAAGGAGGCTCAGGGGGGCCCTTGTGGCTCTGCACAGCTCCTGCCAGGAGGGGACAGCCGGGGGGGTCGGGCTGTGCTCCAGGGAACAGGGACAGGAGCAGAGGGAACGGCCTCAGGCTGGGCCAGGGCAGGCTCAGCTGGGACAGCAGCAGGAATTTGCCCATGGAAAGGGGGCTCAGGCCTTGGCAGGGGCTGCCCAGGGAGCTTTGGAGTGCCCATCCCTGCAGGTGTCCCCTGGAGGTGGCACTCAGTGCTCTGGGCTGGGGACAAGGTGGCCATGGGGCACAGCTGGGACTCCATGACCTTGGAAATCTTTTCCAGCCTCAGGGATTTGGGGATTCTGGGATGAAGCAGCACTTTTGCCACTGCCTGGGGATCTGTGCCTTTCTCAAGCCTCCTGTCCCCCTC
The DNA here is from genome assembly GCA_013397555.1 of Urocynchramus pylzowi. Classification (NCBI taxonomy): domain Eukaryota; kingdom Metazoa; phylum Chordata; class Aves; order Passeriformes; family Fringillidae; genus Urocynchramus; species Urocynchramus pylzowi. The sequence goes on from VZRH01003620.1 coordinate 22,126, forward strand.
AGCAAAGGACAAACTAAGAAATCCCAGCGTTTAAAAAAGCCAAAATCAAGCAGCCAGGGAAGAAGGAGAGAGTGCAGGAAAGGTGGGATGGGAAGAACTCACTCCTCTTCAAGCAACACCTTCTTTTGGAAGTGCCACCTCCATGAGTCTCCTCAGGCACCTCAGCCCAGAGCTCCTGGAGCCTTTCCCTGAAACCTTCCAGCCTGGCCTCAGCAGGGTCATTTCACCTCACCCTGGCACTCCCAGCATTCCCCGTGGAATATCTCGAGGCTACACAACCACAAATCCTAGAGAAACAATATTTAAGTTTTCGAAGACAATTGCCTTGTTTTTAAGCCCAACCACTGGCTTGGCCCAGGGTATGGATTTTGTGCCTGGCAATCTCCAATTTGCACCAGATGCGAAGGAAAAATATTCCCTACACATCCCCCAAAGTGCCCAAATTCCTTCTCCTTTGTGTTCACTTAACCTCAGCTTCCATCCCACATAACTCCCCTCACCTCAACTATGCTCTGTGCAATAACATTGAATTTTGGTCAGTTCATTGCTGGCTTTGTTTGCCCTTGGTGTGTGACAGCCTTGGCTGGGGACGCTGTGGAGAAGGAATCCAAGATGGGAACCCAATCCTTTGCCTTCTACTGCAGGAATAGTTTCCATTCTGGCCTCTATTTTTCACACTCTCCTGACTTTCCAAAACACTCACCTTTGGACATGGAGTTTTCCACGGGTGGTGTTTGCCTGGAGGTGAAATTTGCTTGGGTGAGTGAAAGTTGGAGCAAAGATGTCGCTTTCACTTTATGGGAGAGTGGAAAAACCCCACTTCTGTTGTTCCAGGTTGAGGGGAAAACTGTGTGATCACATTTCTAAGAAGGGCAGATCTGCTGAGGGTTGGGATTTGACAGCACAGCCAGAGCTGCTGGACTCATCCCTGTGTCTGCAGGGGACAATCTGTGTCCAACAGCCCAAGCAAGCAGTCACCCCAACTCATTCCTGGTCCTTTTTCCCTGTGTAAACACAAACCCAAGAGCTGGGTTATCCCCAGGGGGCTGGAAAAGCTAAAGTTAAATTTCTAATCATTTATTGGAATGTGTTTCATGAGCTTGTGCGTCAAGGAGTTGTTTGTCCAGGTAAATCAGGAGAAGTGAGTGGGATTAAAAGTGTTGGAATCTTCCTTGTGCCGTTGCTTTCCTTTTTCCTGCCAAAAACATCTCCCTGAGCTCTGCAGGGCTTGGAGCTGGAATAGCAGCTGAGGAATCCTGCCTGGAGCCTGGCTTGGAGGGATAATTGTCCTGCTATGGAATCGTGGAATCCCAGACTGGTTTGGGTTGGGAGGACCCTAAAGACCATCCCATTCCATGGGCAGGGACCCTTCCACTGTCCCAGGTTGCTCCAAGCCCCATCCAGCCTGGCCTCCATGCTTGCAGTGCTGAGAAGACACTTTCAGGTCACCTTTATTAATGATCAATAATTAGCAGCTCACCAGGAATGAACAGCAGTGGGAGTGCTGAGAAGCTGTAGCTCCCCAGGAAGTTGTCCCTCCATGGGTGACATTAGACAGGGAAAAGTCCCTCAGTGGGGGGGGTCATTCCAGCAGCAATTCCAGAGCAGGAGCAGTGGATGAACAAACCCAGGGATCCCTGTCTGCCTGTCTGTGCTGCACCTGGGCAAGGAGCAGAGCACCCCATCCCTGTCCCTGGAGGAAATTCCCTGTGTGTGGCAGCTCTCCCACAAATCCCAGCAGCATTTCAGTCCAGCTCAAGCCTTGCCCTCAGTCTGGACTCCTCTGGAGCACGAGGCCAGACCAGACATCCCTGAGGCCACCTCCAGCCCGACCTTCCCATGACCCCACACCACATTCCAGGGCTGGTTTTGCCACGTGTCCCCTGTGGCAGTGCCACCAGGGAGCTTGGCAGAGCCATGCACTGCACGGATTATTCCCTGTTCCCACTGCCCAGGAACTGGGAGAGCATCTCCCCCCTCTCTGGATGAGTTTTACCCCAGGGTGCTCCCCAGATTTGTCACTCACAGAAGGTTTGGCTGTACCCAGGCCTCTCAGATCACCACAATCCCTGTCCCTCCTGCAAGTCCTCACCTGCCACCCCTGCCAGGTGTTTGCTGTCCTGCTGTTGGCACCAGACAGCAGCCCCACACTGGGATTATCTGCACTGCCATTGCTATCAGCTCTGTGACCCCCCAAATGACCAAGGGGAATTCAGCCCCATCCTGAGCTCCTGACAAATGTGTCCTGAGTGCCTGGGAGAGACCACGGGACCATGGAATACCTGAGCTGAAGGGACCCCCAGGGATGCCCCAGTGCCACCCCTGCCCTGCCCAGCCCCCCCAAATCCCAGCCTGGGCATCCCTGGCAGCGCTGGCCAAAGGCTCCTGGAGCTCTGGCAGCCTCGGGGCCGTGCCCATTCCCTGGGGAGCCTGGGCAGTGCCAGCAGCCTCTGGGGAAGAGCCTTGCCCTAAAACCCAACCTAAATCCCTCCTGGCCCAGCTCCAGCCCCTCCCTGGGTGCTGAGTGAGCAGGAGCAGAGATTGGAGCTGTCTCTCCTTCTCCCCTCCCATGAAAGCTGTACCTGCAGTGCCTCCTCTCATCTCCTCCCTCTGAACACCCCAGTGGGTCATGTCCTCACACCCTGCCCCGGGGGCAGCAGCTGTTCTGCAGGGATGGGACAGGCTGGGAATGTCCTTGGGGTGAGAGAGCAGGGCCAGAGGTGAGGAGAGTGCTGCAGGTCAGCGAGTGCAGAGCGAGGCACGCGTGGCCAAAAGCCTTTGTGGCTGACAAGTGTAATCCTGTGGTCAAGGCCCAGCAAGCAGCACTGGCCTCACACAGAGGAGCTGCTGGCAAGGAATCGTTCCTGAAAGTCAGCTCCCATTTCCCTGCACATCTGGAACCGCTGGCAGCAGGCACTCCCAGGGGTCACTCACATCCCAGGGAGAAGGGTCAGGGCACTGGGAGGAAGCTGGGGGGTCACACATGCTGGCCTGACCTTTTCCTTCTCCTGGCTGCAAGGCACAGCTCAGATCCCTCTGCCAGCTGCTCATGGCAGCAGCTCCAGGAGAAGGGGGATTTGCTCCTCTGTTTGCCCAACTCTGTGGTAACAGAGGCTGGAATAAAGGGGGTCCAAGGCACCCCTGCCCAAAAATGACAAAAATCAAGAGGGTAAAAAAATAATAGAGTTGAAGCAGCCCCAGGGCCCTCAGCTCTCTGCTGGCCCCATGTCAAGGGGCTCTGTGATCCTGAAGGTCCCAGTGCAGCTCCTCAGAGGAGCAGCTCCCATCTCTGCTCTGGGACAGGGACAGCACCCAGGGAGCAACAGGAGCTGGGCCAGAAGGGATTTAGGTTGGGTTTTAGGGCAAGGCTCTTCCCCAGAGGCTGCTGGCACTGCCCAGGCTCCCCAGGGAATGGGCACGGCCCCGAGGTGCCAGAGCTCCAGGAGCCTTTGGCACCCCAGCGCTGCCAGGGATGCCCAGGGTGGGATTTGGGGGGTCTGATCAAAGCAGGAAGAGGCAGATCTGTAGGGCAGTGGTGTGACCTGAAAGAAAAAATCCCAATGGATTTGGTAGCTGGAGCCCACTCCTGGCCTTGTACCAGGAGGGATCTCAGAGCTGCTGCCCAGCACCCAGCAGTGACATCTGTGTGACATCTGTGTGACATCTGTGCCAGAGCTCTGCTGGTTGTCACTGCTGGAGGTACCCCTGACCTCAGCAGTGCTGGCTACACCTCATTTACTCCATGTTCACAGGATCCCCAAATCCCTGGTGCTGGAAAAGCCCTCCCAGCCCAGGCAGTCCCAGCTGTGCCCCGTGGCCACCTTGTCCCCAGCCCAGAGCACTGAGTGCCACCTCCAGGGGACACCTGCAGGGATGGGCACTCCAAAGCTCCCTGGGCAGCCCCTGCCAAGGCCTGAGCCCCCTTTCCATGGGCAAATTCCTGCTGCTGTCCCAGCTGAGCCTGCCCTGGCCCAGCCTGAGGCCGTTCCCTCTGCTCCTGTCCCTGTTCCCTGGAGCACAGCCCGACCCCCCCGGCTGTCCCCTCCTGGCAGGAGCTGTGCAGAGCCACAAGGGCCCCCCTGAGCCTCCTTTGCTCCAGGCTCAGCCCCTTCCCAGCTCCCTCCAGGAGGGTTTTCCTGTCCCTGGGCTTCTTGAAAACTCTTCCCAGCTGTGGCAGAAGTCTCTCTCCCCATCTCAAATGGTTGCTCTTCCTCCTGGTCTTGGAGGAATCCTTTCATTTTTTTCCCTTTTGCCCTCCAATTTGCTTTTCCCCCAGTTTGGCCAGAGACCTCCCTGTATCCCAGAGCTTCTGCAGCTCCACTCCATGAAATATCCCTGCAGGCAGCACTGCCAGGGATCCAGGGGCAGCCCCAGCTGCTCTGGGCACCCTGTGCCAGCACCTCCCCACCCTCCCAGGGAACAATTCCTCCTCAATTTCTAACCTAACCCTACTCCATGTCAGTTTTGGGACATGTCAGAGCCCAGCATGAAACTCATTATGCAAATGAGGCCGGCTCCTGGTGTTATTCCTCAGTAATGAGCAGCAGACCTTGAATCGTGACCTTTCCCCGCTGTGGGGTTTTCTCTGCTGCTCGGTTTGTTGAGTTTTGGTTTTTTATTTTTTTTTTACGGCTCCGTCCTCGCCTCACCAGACCCGAGCCGGGTGGATTGGGCACAAGTGAAGGTCAGGAGCATTTTCCTGCCAGCTCTGCCCATGGAAGTGGCTGGAGCAGCGCTGGAGGGGGGTGTATTTATGGCCATGCAGATGAGCTCGCAGTTGGACGCGCTCCTGCTGGAAGGAGCAGGGATGGAGGGATGGAAGCACAGCTCTTTGGGGACACGCTGTGGTGGCTCCCGAAAACGCCAGCCGGGCTGGAGCGGCACAATCCTGCTTTTCCTTGGCCGGGGGCAGGAGCAGGTGAGGAACCCAAGGTGCCAACTCAGAGGGGCAGCGGGGGCCAGGTTTTTGGTGGCCAAATTCCAGCGCTGAGCAGTTTGAAAGGAGGAAAATGTTGACTCCAGTTCTGCACTTGGCCACCTGGTAACTCAGCTGGATTCAGAGGAAAGGCCAAGGGCATCCCAGCTGCTGTAAATCAGGAGCTGGGATTGCCTCTGGAGTAACCCCAGGGGTGTGCAAGGATCCCTCGGGGAGCACCGACCGAACTGGGGGAGTTATTCCTGTTCAAGGGGCTCCTCCATGTCCTGCAGCGTTCCCAGCAGGCTTCTCCAGCTCCAGCTGCCCTTCCAGGGGAAATTCCCTGACTCCTTCAGGGGGGCCCTTGTGGCTCTGCACAGCTCCTGCCAGGAGGGGACAGCCGGGGGGGTCGGGCTGTGCTCCAGGGAACAGGGACAGGAGCAGAGGGAACGGCCTCAGGCTGGGCCAGGGCAGGCTCAGCTGGGACAGCAGCAGGAATTTGCCCATGGAAAGGGGGCTCAGGCCTTGGCAGGGGCTGCCCAGGGAGCTCTGGAGTGCCCATCCCTGCAGGTGTCCCCTGGAGGTGGCACTCAGTGCTCTGGGCTGGGGACAAGGTGGCCATGGGGCACAGCTGGGACTGCCTGGGCTGGGAGGGCTTTTCCAGCCCCAGGGATTTGGGGATTTTCCTCTGACTCCCTCTCCAGCCCCTTCCCCAGCTCCGTTGCCCATTGTGGGAGTTTCAGTCCCATGGGACAAACCACCCAAATTCTCAAAGGTGTTTTGGTTCCTCAGTCCCACTGGTTTAAATATGGATGACACACCGTGGAGATTTACACTTTCCTTTGCCTTCCTGAAAGACACTCGGCAAATCCATGTTTTCCTTTGAACTTATGGAGTCTGTGGTGGTCCTGTCCCCAGGAAACCTGGCCTTGGACACTTCCAGGGATCCAGGGGCAGCCACAGCTTCTCTGGTCACCCTGTGCCAGGGCATCACCACCCTCACAGAGAGGAATTTCTTCCCAATATCCCATCTAATTCCGTTCTCTGTCAGTTTAAAATTATTATCCCTCATCAAAGACAGGTTAAAGCACCTGGTTACCCCTTAGAGAATTCCAGAATTCTGGAATTCTGGAATTCCAGAGACAGGAATATATCCATCATCCCAGCCAAATAATCAAAATGGCTGTAATTTATGGGTTCTTCCTATTTGACCATTTCTTCATGGCCTGTTTGGTTTATAGTTTATTTTTTACAGTTTTTTGTTTTATAGTTTTTTTGTTTTATAGTTTGGTTTTTTTTTTTTTTTATTTACATATGTAAACAGGAGGAGGATCCCATTTGGACTGTTGACATGGACTTTCTGTTGACATGGACTCTTTACTGGAATGATATATAAAAGCAAAGGCAAACATTTTGCTTCTTTAATTGTCCCTCCCAATAGGAAATGAGATTGAGAGCAGTGATTCCAACTGGAGCTGGGACCTGCATCCTCTGGGGTGCTCCAAGAGAAAAGCCAAGAGACGTCCTGCTGTCCAGATTTATGGAAAAATGCGTCTCTGGATGAGATTAAATCCTCTCCTGCCTCCCTGGCAGAAATGCCCCAGATATTTTTCTATCTAATCAAGCTCCCTCTCGTTTATCAGGATGTTTAGGCAGAGCTGGAGGTCAAACAAACGGCTCCGTGCTCGGCCAGGCACGGGCTGAGACGGAGCCTTTGGAGTAAGGAATGGGAACAAATCCCCTCCCCACAGGTCTGGGCTCCTGATAAGTGGGGACACAAGAGACACAGCACTCCCCAACCCAATCCTGACCGCTTGTGGTTTTAATTCTGATACTCTCAGCAATATGTGGAATATTCGTCAAAAGTATAACCCAAATAAAGCACAAAATATGAAGTTTTAGGGATCAGTTTGAAGAGAAATTCTGGGTTTGATGAGAGGTTTGAGACCTCCCTTCTGGAATTAAATTATGCCAGGTGAGCCCTGAGCACAGTGGGATCTGTGTTTGTATTTTAATGATGCAGAATTTGATCATTCTGGGTGTGGGTTGGCAAAATCAACCCCCAGAGATGGGGATCCCTCCTGTTCAAGGCTCTTTGTCTTCAGCCAAACCATCCAAACCATTCCATGATTTGGAATTTGGATGTTTGGGGTTGTCCTGGAGGAGGATCAGTTTGCCTGGAGGAACCTTTCCATTTGGGATCAGCACTCATGGCACAGCACTGAAATCCCAGCTCAGATGGGAATGGATCAACATGAGGAATATCCAGCTCCTTCCACGGATGAATGAGTGGGATGCAGCGTTTGAATCCAGGTCTGGATTCATATATGAGGGAGTTGTGGTCAGGAAGGTCAGCTCTGTTCTCCTCAGCAAACAAGATTCCTGAATTGCAGCCCTGAAGAAGTGAGTGCTGGCTTTTCCCTTGGAATATCTTTTGGGATAACCTCAGTGGAGACACACATGCAAAACCAGGAGTCTGCCCCGTGAAATCCACTGATTCCAGCTCCACAGGAACAACAGGCTGAAGGCCACTGCAGCAAACAAATAAACACCCACTTGACTCCAGCCTCTTGGATGTTTGTGGGACCAAATCCTGACTTTTAGCTGGAATCTGGTGTCTATTATCACCAATTTGCTGGTTTTTTCTGCCACCAGAACACAGCAAATTCCTGAAAATCAAGCTCCAGGATCACCCCTCCAAGTCCAACACTGCGCACAATTCCAGATTTACACACACACACCCCAAGGTCTGCAGACACACCATGAAAAATCTGATTTATTTTCAAAATGAACATGAATTTTGATGAAAATGGTAACTCCTTATCTTTGTTCCATAGTCAGATCAGTGAAAGGCAGTGCCAGAAACACTCAACTCACGGTTCTTAAATGTGGCACTAGAACAAAAAAAAAAAGGCAAGATCAAAAGGCTCTTCCATGATTCCTGGGATAAATGTATAAGCCAGGCTTTTCTGGCCATCACACTCAGAGTATTGTAGAAATTCCAAGGTGAATCAACACTTCCTGGCTTTCTCCTGGAGCTGTTTCTGGAGCCTTCCACGGAGACTCCAGGATGTGTTTCTAGAGAGCTGGACATGAGCAGCTCCAGCAGGGCAATTATCCGGAGGGAATCCAATTAAAAGATTACTGTTCTCCAGCCAGGAGTGTTCTAGAGATGCACAGAATTATCTGTTGAAATCCCTCAGGCAGCTTACCCGGAATAACCTTCTCCTGGATCCACTCCAGCTCCCAGGGGAGGCTCTGGCTCAGGAAATCATCTCAGTGCGGAGCAGCGCTCCAGCTCCAAGTGGGAGGCACTTCCCAGCAGGATGCACGGAGTTGTGCCATCCCTGCCTCCCTAAATGCACATGAAAGGCAGCAGGAAGGTTCCAGGGGATTTCAGAGAGCTGGGAGGAGGCTGCTGGAAATCTCCAAGTGGATTTGCTGCACTTTGGAGAATCATGGAATGTAGGAGGGATCTAGAGGATGATCCCATTCCATGTCCCAGGCTGCTCCCAGCCCCAGTGTCCAGCCTGGCCTTGGGCACTGCCAGGGATCCAGGGGCAGCCCCAGCTGCTCTGGGAATTCCATCCCAGCCCCTCCCCACCCTCACAGGGAACAATTCCCAATTCCCAATATTCCATCCATCCCTGCCCTCCTTCAGCTTACAACCATCCCCCCTCCATGCCCTCCTTGACCATGGGAATACCCAGAGTTCTGGAGTGCAGGTTATCTCCAAATCCCACATCCCCTCACCCCAGGAGCCATCCCAGCGAGGGAGATGACCCCAAGTGACCCAGCAAACCAGCATGAGGGCTTTCCCTGGCTTCCAGAACCTTCCTGAGGGAGCTTGTGCTGGATAGGGGATATTGGGAAGCCAGCCCGGCTCAGAGCAGGCCCAGCGCAGGATCCAGAGCATTCCTGGGGGTGCCAGCTCTCCTGGGTGCCTCCAGACCCTCACTTTGGAGCCCAGGCTGGGTGCCAGGGCAGGGCTGGCCTCTGCCTGCCCCTCCAGAGGGGAGGATTTTCTGCTGGAAGCAGGAGCTGGGTTGCAAGACCCGTTTGCGCAACGGGATCGCAAAATGGGCCCAAGGTCAAGGCAGGGGGAGGAAACGAGAAACGAGGAATGTTCCTGTGCTCATGCAACACATCCCAGGTTTCATGGGCAGGGATTTCTTAACTCCTGTGCTGACACCCTTGTTTGCCTTCCTTGGGTTGGAAATGATCAGCTCTCCTTGCTTTTAACCACGTGGGAAGCCCCACACAACCCCAGACTCCGGGTTTGGTGCGGCCTCGGGATGAGTTTTGGCCTCCGTGACCTCCCGGGATGGTTGTGAGTCAATCTGAGATTTTTCCTGCCAAAATAAACAGCAGTGGAAGTGGAATTTTCTCCGACAGTCGGGCTCAGACGATGCCACTGCCGGAGGTCGTGTGGGGTGGCTGCCCTGCTTTTTGGGGTCATTCCAACATCCTGACCTGGCCTTTGCTTCCCCTCTGACTGTGCAGCACCCACTGGGACCACGATCCCAGGGCTCCATCACAGTCCCAGGAATGGCAATGAGCCTCTCTGGGCTGTATCAAGTGAAAAATAACCAGCACTTCTTTAATAGTCAATTACAGGGTGCAGCAAACCCAAAATATGCAGCAGTTCTAGACCTGACTTGATATTTCTGCCAAACTCTGAGCTCGGCACAGGCTGTACCCAGTGGCCAGGTGCTCATCCTGGAATTCTGGCAGGATTTGTTCCTCCTGTTCCTGCCTGTGGCACAAACACAGCCCAGACCTCACCAGTAACACCATCCCAGGATCCCAGAACTGTTGTGGTTGGAAGGGACCTCTGGAGATCACCCAGTCCAACCCCCTGCCCAGGCAGGGTCACCCTGAGCAGGTGACACAGGGACACATCCAGGCGGGTGTGGGATGGCTCCAGAGAGGGAGAATCCGTCACCTCCCTGGGCAGCTGTTCCAGGACTCCATGGAAAAACATCTCTCCTCAGGTTGAGGTGGAGCTCCAAGCCATTTTCCTCCCTGACTCATTAGTAATAAGAATAAAATAATAATTAAAAATAGAAGGGATTAAGATATGTAAACTTCTGAGTTCCCACGTCTGGTTTGCAGCGTGGTCTAGGGGATGTTCCCTTCCCATGGAAGTGGGAACAAGATGAGAATATCGGGAAAAGCTTCCAACAGAACAAGGCTCAGGAGTGTCCTGGATTTTTTCAGAGCTCAGAAGGGCTGGGATTTAATCCATGACTTCATCCCCCAGACTTCTAAACAGCCTTGTTTAAAATGTGCCTGGAAGCACATCCTTGCTAAGGAATCAGGGAAGTGGTGGAATTCTCCTGCCCATGGGGATCAGGCCACTTGTTTTCCTGAGGAATGATGGAAACAAATCCTTCACTCCTCCATCCACTTCTCAGGAATAAATCTGTAATTCCATGAACATGTGGGTTACCAACACCACACTCCATGAAAGTGGGTGTTGATGGGAACCTAGCTCCAGTTCAGGCTCTCCAGGGGCTCTTCCATCCCTCTTCCCCGTGGAATTCCATGGGCTTCACTCAAACCAAGGGAGCAGACCCAGTTTGGGTTTGATCCGTGCCAGCGTGGCTGCAACAAAAGCCAGCCCAAGCATCCCTGCACCTCCATCCTGATCCACCTCACAGCTGCCATCAAACCCACTCTGAACATCCACGGAATGCACCAACATCCACGGAATGCACCAATGTCCATGGAATGCACCAACGTCCATGGAATGCACCAACATCCACGGAATGCACCAA
>VZRH01003620.1:44440-64319 GCA_013397555.1 Urocynchramus pylzowi
TCTATCGCCGCCGCCCCGAGCGCTCCGCTCCCTCAGCCTCGGCCGCTCTCCCGTGCCGGGCCTGCTGCCCGCCCTGCCTGCCCCTTCTCCTTCTCCTGCCCTCTCCTTGCTCTGCAGCCCTCGTCCTTTCTCTCCAACCCCCCTCCAGTCTAATCCACCCCCTTCCCTGTCTCCAGTCCCTTCCGTGTTGCTCTCCGCGCTTTCCTCCATCTCTATCCCGCTCTTTGCTCTCCACCCGCCCTTGCTCTCCGTCCCCCCGCCGTTGTTCTCCAGCCTCTTCCTTGCTCTCCAGCCCCTTTACCTGATATCCACCTTTCCCTCCTTGTTCACCAGCCCCCTTTCCTAGTTCCCCATCGCTTTCCTTCCTCCCCAGGCCCTCCATTCTTGTTCTCCTCTCCCCTTCTTTCCCTTCAGCCCCCCCTCCTTATTCTCCCTTGCTCTGCAGCCCCCATTCCTTGCTCTGCAGCCCCCATTCCTTGCTCTGCAGCCCCCATTCCTTGTTCTCCNCTTTCCTTGCTCTCCATCCCCCTTTCCTTGCTCTCCATCCCCCTTCCTTGCTCTCCATCCCCTTTCCTTGCTCTCCACTCCCTGCTTTTCTTGCTTTCCACTCTCCCTCCTTATTCCCCAGTCCTTTCCCTCTTCTCCAGCCCAGGACAGAGCTGGGCTGGGATCCAGGGGCAGCCCCAGCTGCTCTGGGCACCCTGTGCCAGCCCCTGCCCACCCTCCCAGGGGACAATCCCTAATTCCCAATATCCCATCCAGCCCTGCCCTCTGGCAGTCTAAAACCATTGCCCCTTGTCTTGGCACTCTCTGGCCATATAAAAAGTCCCTCTCACTCCTTTTTAGCACTGGAAGGGGTTCTAAGGTCTCCCTGGAATTGTCCCTTCTCCAGGCTGGACAATCCCAGTTCTCCAGCCTGTTTCCAGAGCAGAGGGCCTCAAATTTTGGGATCATCTTTGTGATCCCTGGTGATGCCATGGTGGAACAGTCTGATGTGCCCCTGGCATTTCTGGGTTTGGTTTGATTTTAAGCCAGCCAATGTGAATGAAACATCCCATCTGCTCTGTTCCTGTTTTCCAGAGTTTGGAGTATGTGAGGAGCTGCCAGAGGAATCACTCATATTTTAATTTCTGCTTCATCAGGTATGAAGATCTTGATGGTTTTTTAAATTGTTTTGATGTTGCTTGGGTTGATCCAAAATCAGAATCAGGTTTGGGTTGGAAAGGACCTTAAAGATCATCACATTCCAAGCCCTGCCATGAGCAGGGTCACCTTCCAGGTTGCTCAGAGTCCCATCCAGCCTGGCCTTGGTGGGTGACACTCCTTTTCTAGCTCAGAAATGTCACATTTAAGTGCACTCAGATAACTCAGTAGCTTGGTTCTTTCCAAGGCCTCGTGGCTGGAGTTGTTCAGCAGTCCCCAAAGGAATATCTCCAGCCCCATTTTGTGGGAATGATGGAGTTCTTGGCAGGCAGGGGAAGGAGTGCAGCCTGCCAGGACACCTCCAGGGGCTTTGGCTGTTCTGTGGATGTTCTGTGGATGTACAGCATGGCCTGGGGGCTGTCTGTGCTCTGCAGACAATGCCCTGAGAGCCTGGGCTGGGCTGGGGCTCCTGGGGAGGGCTGGAGCTGCAGTCCAGGGCTGGCATTCAATTCCCTGCTCCAGCACAGGCCTCCCACATGCCTGGCCCAGCTGTGGGGCTGTGCTGCACAAGGCAGAGCTGGGCAGAGAGCCTGGGGCTGGAATCAGGGCTAATCCCAAGCTCTGGGATGTGGTGCAGCCCTCCCTGAGGGACAGGACCCTCTGGAATGAGCCTGCTGTGCCTGCAGAGGATCCCAGAGGATTTGGGGTTCAGAGGGAATCGCTGGCACAGCCCTGAGGTGGGATCTGGCCAGACCCTCTCCTCTTTCCCATCTGCAGGAGTCTGAGCTGCTTCCCCAGACAGAATTCCCTGGGACAAGGCTGCACACAGAGCCCAGAATCCCAAAATCCCAGCATGGCTTGAGCTGGGAGGGACCTTAAAGCCAATCCAGTGCCATGGCCAGGGACACCTTCCACTGTCCCAGGCTGCTCCAAGCCCCATCCAGCCTGGCCTGGGACACTTCCAGGGCTGGCACTGTGGCATGGCTGTGCTCATGACCACCTCCCATTTGTAGAGGAATAAAACTGCAGAGGGGAGCTGGCAGTGAGCAGGTAGTGCCTGGCAGGGCAGCCCCAGGGAATCCCTGTGAGCCTGGTGCTGTTTTATCCCAGCACCTGGAGCCCCTGGCAGGGGATGTGTGGCAGAGCCTGGTGCTCCTGCCCCTCCTCACGTGGCTGCACACGAGGAGCAGTGAGCTCCTTGCCCTTGTGTGGGGCCCAGGCCCTGTGTTTGCCTGCATTTCCCTGGGGAGGGAACAATGCCTGCCTGTGGATGTGTTCCCTGCTCCTTTCTGTGCCTTATCTCCTGGGGAAAGGCAAACACACAATTCCAGCTGTTGATTTGCCTGCATGCTTTTAAGATATCCCAGCCTTGAAAAAGCAATGTTGGAGCTTTTTGCTCTTGCACTGATGACCTCAGTGCTCATAAATGGTGGTTTTTAAGTGTGAAGGGAATCCTAGAATCCTGGAATGGTTTGGATTGGAAGGGATTTCAAAGCCCATGCAGCCTCCATGGGCAGGGACACCTTGCACTAATCCCAGGCTGCTCCCAGCCCCAGTGTCCACCCTGGCCTTGGGCACTGCCAGGGATCCAGGGGCAGCCACAGCTGCTCTGGGCAAAATCCTCCCCTTTCCCCACTTTCTCCCCTCTTCCCACTTTGTTCTCCCTGCCCTGTGCTGCAGCTTCCCCCGCTTTTTTCAATCCTGAGGTTTCCACTGGATTTCATCAGGGCTGGGATCAGATGGAGGCTGGAAAAGCCAAGAGGTGAGCTGGGGAGAAGTGTATGGCCATGGGAGCTGGGGGTGTGGGAATCCAGCCTGGAGGGAGCAGTGACATTCCCACTCAGTGCCAGCTGCACAGGACACTGTGGGGACAGAGCAGCACAGGTGTCAGCTCTGGGAAACATTTTGGGATCACAAGAAACATGGAAAGAGACTTTGGACAAGGGCTGGAGGGACAGGAGCCAGGGAATGGCCTCAGGCTGAAGGAGGGCAGGGCTGGGTGGGATATTGGGAATTAGGAATTGTTCCCTGGCAGGGTGGGCAGGGCTGGGATGGAATTCCCAGAGCAGCTGGGGCTGCCCCTGGATCCCTGGCAGTGCCCAAGGCCAGGTTGGACACTGGGGCTGGAGCAGCCTGGGACAGTGGAAGGTGTCCCTGCCATGGCAGGGGATGATCTCCAAAGTCCTTCCAACCCAGACCATTCCATGATTCCATGAAAAAATGAAAATACATTTTCTTGGAGGTGTAAGAGCACTGACTCTGTTCACAACCACCCTGACGTTTTCTCAGCAGGAGAAGGAGCTGCACAATCAGGATCAGCTCAGAAACAGTGACTGATGACAGGAATTTGGTGGTGGCTGCCACTCCAGGGCTTTGGCACAGCTGGATCTTGGTCACTCTGGAGGAGTGGGAATATTCCAGAGGGGTCTCAGCAGGGTCAGAGGGAAAAGGAGAGGAGAGGATGCTCTGGCTGAAGAAATTCAAAAATCTGCCCAGAAACTGAGCAGGACAGGAGCTGCAAGAACATTTAATTTCTGCAGGGAGCTCAGCAGCTGCTCTCTGGTGTGGTGCTGATTTATTCAGCTTTTCACAGTGCTGGAGTGTTCCCTCCTGCTTTTCCACTCTTGTTCCATGGACAGAAAAGGCCTCCAGGGGTTAATTTGGATTCCAGCAGCTGAGCAGAGAGCCCAGGGCAGTGCTGTGTGTGCTGCAGGCTTTTCATCCCAGGAATTCAGCTCTGGAATGGTTGGTGACCACTAAGGGCTCCAGGGAGTGCTTGCTTTGCTAACCTCTATATTTATAAACTGTTAGTATGGAGAAATAAATTAATCCATCACAGAGGACTGTGAAATTACAGGATTAATTAGATGTTCAGGCTCCAAACAGAGCAGGTGGGCTTGGAAACCCTCAAAGCCTCCCCCAGGGCAGCTCCTGTGTGTCCCTCAGCTCCCAGCAGGGCCAGGCAGGGGGAGCACACACAGCTCCAGCTTCCAAAGGCAGCCGTGCTTCCCATGTTTTCCACGGGGCAGCTGGAATGTGGGATTGAGGATGTGCAATTCCAGCCCCAGCACCTGCTCTGGGCTGTCAGAGCCCTGTCCTGCTCCTGTCACCCAGCCCCAGGAAGGCCCTGGAGGTCACTGGGATTGCTGGGGATGAGCCCTCCCAGGGGCAGGGTGGGCTAGTCAGCAGCTTGTCTAATTCTCTGTGAATTTCTGTTTCTCCAAGAGTTCATTCTGCTTTATTCTCCATTTCTCCAAGACTTCATTCTGCTTTATTCTCCATTTCTCCAAGAGTTCATTCTGCTTTATTCTCCATTTCTCCAAGACTTCATCCTGCTTTATTCTCCATTTCTCCAAGACTTCATTCTGCTTTATTCTCCATTTCTCCAAGAGTTCATTTTGCTTTATTCTCCATTTCTCCAAGACTTCATTTTGCTTTATTCTCCATTTCTCCAAGACTTCATTCTGCTTTATTCTCCATTTCTCCAAGATGCTCCTGCCCTGCCCTGTGCCTCCAGGAGTGTGACCCCCCCAGTCCTGGGGCACCCCACAGCTGAGATGGTGGCCTTTAACTGGAAGGTGAGGCTGGGGCAGGTTCCCAAAGCAGGGACTGCTGCTCTTTCCATGTGGGATGTGTGGGTGGGTTCTGATGGTTCCTTTCCCAGGGGAGGGTTCTTTAACCCCCACACTCTCAGGGACAGGGGATTTCTTGTTCTCCTTCCTTGCCAGACGTGCTTGCCCCAGGATTTGCTGTTGGGGCCTCCCATGTTAGACCTGAGCTCACCAGAGCTCTGCTCAGCCCTGCTCCTCCTGCCTTTCCAGGTTTTTCTCTGGTTGCTCTTCCCTCAGCTGTTTTAGTTGCTGGAGGGGAATTTCTCCACTGTATTTTTGGGGTTTTGGGGCCGTGGAAGCTCTGCAGGGTCTTGTGTCAGGCACCAGAGTGTTGGAGCAGGTACCTCCTGCATGGAGCTGCTGGAGAGAGCCCAGAGGAGGCAGCAGGATGAGCAGAGGGATGGAGCAGCTCTGCTGGGAGGAAAGGCTGGCACAGCTGGGATTGTTCACCTGGACAGGAGAAGCTTTGGGGGGAGCTCAGGGTGGCCTTGCAGGGCCTGGAGGAGCCCCAGGAAAGCTGGAGAGAGACAATTTCCAGGGCATGGAGGGACAGGAGCCAGGGAATGGCTTCAAAGTTGGATTTGATGGGATCTTGGGAATTGGGAATTGTTCCCTGGCAGGGTGGGCAGGGCTGGGATGGAATTCCCAGAGCAGCTGGGGCTATCCCTGGCAGTGCCCAAGGCCAGGCTGGAGCAGCCTGGGACAGGGGAAGGTGTCCCTGCCTGTGGAACTGGAAGAGCTTTGAAATCCCTTCCAGCCCAAACCATTCCATGACTCTATAATTAACAATTTGAGCACATTAAATCAAACTTTCCCCCAGCCCTGCCTCCCCTGCCCTGGTGTTGCAGAGCTGTGGGTTCAGAGCTGCTGCCTCAGTGATTGTGGGGAGATTGACAGAGCCTGGTGTTGTTTTTCCAAACTCCCTGCTGGTGTAGGGACACAAGGCTTGGCCTAAATTCAGAGCTTTGATGTGTCCTGGCAGCTTTGGGAGATCCTGAGGGAACAGGGTGAATTCCAAGTTCACAGAGTTACCACAGACCCTTGGAATATCCTGCTGGGAAGGGACCCACAGGGGTCCCCCAGTCCAAGGCCTGGCCCTGCACAGACCCCCCAACAACCCCACCCCATCCCTGGGGAGCCTGCTCAGTGCCCACCACCCATTTCTGTTGGATTTTCCTCTCCAAGTTCATGTTTTTATAGCATTGAAACACTCTGTGCAATTCCAGGCATTCAAAACTGGTACAACAATCCTTGGATTTTTTACTTTTCTCCCAGTTTAAATGCATTTATCTACACCTTCCATATCTGAGCTGGTTCATTATAAAATCAAGATTTCCTGGAGTGTTTTTGGGGATCCCATCTGAGAGCTGATCCCCAGGGATCCATCACTTGTGAGCATTGTTCAGCAGCATTTCCACTTTCACAATTTCCCTAAAATACTCAGCTCTTCCTTTTTTTTCAGCTCCAGATGGTGCAAATATTGCTGGAAAATGAGCAGAAGCAGTTCAGGACTTGAGGGAAGGGGATTTTTTCTTTGGCTTTGTTGCTCTGCCTGGTTTAATTTCCCACAGAAATAAAACCATGGCAAGAGAGGAGCGTTACTATTGGAATGGAAGATGCAGAACATCCCTATAAATTCATTTTTTATTGTCCAAGTGTTCCAGAAGTGCCTAAACAGGTTCTTTGGCATTCCAGGCCCTGGAGAACTTCCCACTGCTGATGTACATTTTGGCAGCTAAAACATTGATCCTTTGCTTGGCCTTTGCTGGAGTCAAAATGTACCAGAGCAAGAAAATTGAGGAGAAACTGAAGAGGGAACGTGAACAGAAACTGAAAGCAGAAGCAGAGAAGAAGGATGAGTGAAGAGTCCCTCAGGTGTGGAACTGGGATCAGAGCTCTTGGAAGATTTGGGATGTTTCAGGGGATTTGCTCTCTCATTCTTTGTGGGACTTGCATGAACCACTGTCCTGTTTGAGGATATTTTAGCACAATATTCCCTCTCTGGTTTTATCTCCCTGGGTTTTTTGTGCCTGATGCACAAAGAGGGGGATAAATTGGGAATAACTGCAGGGGGGCAGCCAGGCAGGATGCTGCAATCAGAGCTCTGGGGCCTGAAGTCACAAAATGAAAAAGAAAATAATCAGCCTTTCTAGAGGAGTGAAATTATTGACAGCTTGGGGGTGGTTTAGCTGGAAAGGGCAAATTCCACACCTGGAATTCCCAAAGGGACAGGTTCTGCCATGTAGAATTCCCTGAGAAAAATGCACATTTTTCTGCTTGAAAGAGCAAGATGAACATTACAAAATTCCCTACATTTGGGATTTTCATTCTGAAATTCCTGAGCTCCTCCCCTGTGTTTCCAAAGTTGAAGCAATCCCTGCATTTTTGGAGCAAATCCATGAGCAGAATGAGCCCTGCCTGGTGCTTGGATTCTATTCCCTGCCTTGCTTGTCATTTTTGGAGCAGTTTGTTTCACTTCTCCCTGTTCTGCAGCAAAATGAGAATTCTATTCCTGCCTGCCCTTTGGAAGCTCAGTGGGAGTTTGATGTCATGTTGCTCTTTATTGAAATAAAATCTTATTTTCTCTTTCTGAGGTCATCCCCTCCCATCTAAAGACACTTAAAATCATTCTTTGATTTTATTTCTACCCTGTCACTGTTTTATTCCCTTTATTCCCAAGGATTGGGAAGTGTGCCTAGAAATGAAGCCCTGGGAATAACCATGGGAACGAATTTTTTTCTATTTACACACCAAAAAAACCCAAAAAACCACAAAACCAAAGGGGTTTTTTTTCAGTCTCCTGCTTCCAGCAGATTCAGGACTTGGCTTTGGGGCAAATTTTGGCCACTTCCCTGGAAAAGGAAAGGTTGGAGAGGGCTTGGAGCAGCCTGGGACAGTGGGAGGTGTCCCTGCCCATGGCAGGGGTGGGTGGGATGAGCTTTAGGATCCCTCTAACCCAAAGCAGTCTGGGATCCTGGGCTTCTGTGCAGTGTTATCCCAGGGAATTCTCTTTGGCAAACCCCACAGCTCCAGGGATTTCTGCACCAGGATCATCCCACAAAACCTCAGTGCCCAGCAGGTGACACCACCCTTGGTGTTAAAACCTCCCTGATTCCACAGAAATTCCCTTCCCAGTCCCCAGAGCTGCCCAGCAGAGGCCCTGTCCTTCCTAAATTCTGGGATTCAGAGGGAGGAATTCCCCCATGGAGCTGGGAACAGCTCCAAAGGTGCTCCATGAGCACTGGGGATAGAAGAGGAAAACACTCTGGAGGGAAAAATTGAGGAGAAAAATGCTCTGGATGCATCCTGGGAGGTTCCAAAGCTCATGGAGAGGCAGAAGGAAGTGGAGAGGGCTCAGGGCAGCTTTTGCAGCTGCTTCCTGCAAGGGTCAGGCTGTGGGGCCTGCATGGAATCAGCTGGACAATCCCTGTGCTCTCCCTCCTGTGCCTGCTGTTCTCACTGCTCTGTCCCCACCCTGCAGGTTCCTGACACTTGGATTCCCTTCCCAGGAGGATGAAGCCTTCCTGGAAAAGAAGGATGGGTAACCTCAGAGTGACACTTAAATTATCTTTGTTTTTATATGTACAGCAAAGCAGCTGAGCCTCTATTTATGCAATAAAAAAAAAATGTCTTTGTTTAAAAACTAAACTTGGGTGCTGCTTCCTCAAAGGATTGGAGCTGCAGGGGAGGCACTTGGGAAAGATCAGCTGCAAGGAGGTGGCTGGGATGGAAGAGGAAAACACTCTGGAGGGAAAAATTGAGGAGAAAAATGCTCTGGGTGCATCCTGGGAGGTTCCAAAGCTCATGGAAAGGCAGAAGGAAGTGGAGAGGGCTCAGGGCAGCTTTTGCAGCTGCTTCCTGCAAGGGTCAGGCTGTGGGGCCTGCATGGAATCAGGTGGACAATCCCAGGAGAGGAGCTTTTCCAGGCACTTGGTGCATCTAGGACTTCCTTGGGTCCATGGAGATCACAGAAGGAGTTTCATGGCAGGAGGTTTATCCCAAGAAATCTCTTTGGTTCCCTGTTCTCTGCTCAGCCTGGGGGCAGCTGTTTCTGCCTCTGCAGTGGCACCAAATCCTGGAGAACTTGGGCATGGAATCCTGGAGTGGTTTGGGTTGGAAGAGACCTAAAATCACCCAGTGCCACCCCTGCCATGGCAGGGACACCTTCCCCTGTCCCAGGCTGCTCCAGCCCCAGTGCCCAGCCTGGCCTGGGGCACTGCCAGGGATCCAGGGGCAGCCCCAGCTGCTCTGGGAATTCCATCCCAGCCCTGCCCACCCTGCCAGGGAACAATTCCTCATTCCAAATATCCCACCAAATCCTACTTTGAATCCATTCCCTGTGTCCTGTCCCTCCAGGCCTTGTCCCCAGTCCCTCTCCAGCTCTCCTGGAGCCCCTTCAGGCCCTGCCAGGGGCTCTGAGCTCTCCCTGGAGCTTCTCCTTCTCCTGGACATTCCCAGCTCTCCCAGCCTGGCTCCAGAGCAGANTTCCAAAGCACGTCCTAGACCCTTCTGGGAGTTAAGGAGAAGCAGAATTTTTCCAGTGGAGTGAGGAGAGGAGGGAAGAGGAGGCTGGAGAGCCCTTGGGGAAGCCCTGAGCCCAGCCCTCACCTGAGCAGGGAGCACAGGGGATGCTCAAGGAGCTCCCTGGAACTGCAGGGATGTTCAAATCTCCCTTTTCCTGGTGTCTCCTTGGAGACTGGAGAACAAAAGCAGTGCAGAAATTCCCATTCCCAGCCCAGAGAAATATCCTGCTGTGCAATATCCTGCTGAATCCTGGAGAAATATCCTGCTCCAGCAGCCTCAGGGCTGAATTCCTCAGGAATTCCCAGAATCCCAGGGAATCCAGCAGTTCCCCTCTGCTCCCAGCACTCAGCTGTGCATGCCAAGGTGAATTTGGGGGGAATTGAATTCAATTCCTGTGGTGGCAGTGAGAACAGCCTGGTGCCCACCCTCCCTGAGGGAAACACAGGAATTCTGGAGGAGCCAATTCCCCCAAACCTCCCCAGGGAATTGGCAGCTCTGGTGACACCAGTGGCTTGGCTCTGTGCACTCACTGGTTATTTTTAGATATTAACCCCAATCTGGAGTTTTTAGGCTCTCCAGAGTAGATTTTTCTAGAAAAACAAAAATAATAACAGTGATGAGGAATTTTTTTTTTTAGCCTTTCAACTTCTGCTCTGTGAGCAGAACCAAAGGGACACAATCACCCTTTACAACTCCATTTACCACCAAAGCCACTGGGCACTATTTAGGACCCAAAGCAATCAAGTCTGGCTTGAAATCATCCCAGCCAAAGATGTGCAAGAAGGGAATTAATGCTCAGGTTTTGGCCCTGATCATGGGGGAAGGAGCTGTGAGGAGTCTCCTCAGAAATCCTGCAGATTACCCCATTCCTGCCTCTGCAGCCAAATCAGGAAAAGCCTTGCAGGTGAAAGACTTCAAATCTGCTCCAGCCTCATTTTTAGAATCTCAGTGGTTTGGGGTGGAAGGGATTTTAAGGATCACCCAGTGCCACCCCTGCCATGGCAGGGACACCTTCCCCTGTCCCAGGCTGCTCCAGCCCCAGGGTCGAGCCTGGCCTGGGGCACTGCCAGGGATCCAGGGGCAGCCCCAGCTGCTCTGGGAATTCCATCCCAGCCCTGCCCACTCTCCCAGCCAGGAATTTTCTCCCAATATCCCATCCAGCCCTGCCTTCCTCCTGCTTGAGGCCATTCCTAAATTTCAGAGTAGCCTCAGAGCTTGGGATGGGGAATATCCAGTAATTTCCAGGATAAGAGAAGGTCTTGTCCAGTCCTGCCCCTTCCCAAATGGAACCGTGGCTGTTCCCTGATGTTCCATGGCGAGTTTGAGCTGTGCTCTCACAGCTTCCAGGTGATTTCACCTTTGGGAATTCCTTGTGCCACAACTCGAACAGGAAAAATCTGCTGACACTGGGGGGAGACAGCAGCTCAGCTTTGCTGCAGTTTCTCCTTCAGAAACCAGCTGGGGGCCTGGAATTCTGAAAGAATCCCAGAATCCCCAAATCCCTGAGGCTGGAAAAGCCCTCCCAGCCCAGGCAGTCCCAGCTGTGCCCCATGGCCACCTTGTCCCCAGCCCAGAGCACTGAGTGCCACCTCCAGGCCTTCCTGGGACACAGAAAGGTTTCATGGTTAAAAACACGTTTAAAAGAGGAAAGGAGAATTCAATTCAGTTTCATTTCTGAGGGAGAGGAGGCAGCAAGGATACAGAGCCTTGGAGTGCTTGGTGTATCCCAGAATCATCAAGGTGGGAAGAGCCCTCCAGGATCATCCAGTGCCACCAGCACCCCAGCATCACCCCAAACCCTGTCCCCAGGTGCCACTTCAGCACCAGAGGATCTACTCTGGAACCTCTTGGAAATATTCCCATCCCAAAAAACGAGCCAGGTCACTGTGGTGCCTATAGAACACAGGGTCTCTCCTCCTCCCCAATTCCATAAAATTCCTCTTTTCCAAAGCAGGGTTCAGGCTGTGCCTCCCTTGCACAGGTCTGTGTTTCTGACATTGTCATTGTCACCAGTGCCAAGTGTTGAAGACACAAAATAAAAGGCTTAAAATTAAAAACTGGCTTCTAAATTTCCAGTGTTTGCACCTTTAGGGTTCCTTTTCTTCACAAGAAGGCTTTGTGGGTTTAAACAAAAGCTGCAATCCTTGAGTGATCAGAAGATGAGATTTTAAGGGATTTTAAGGGAAACAAACAAAACTCTCCCAGGTTCTGGGGTGACTCAAGTGGCTGCTGGAATAGGGAGCTCAGGGCTCTGGGCTTTCTGAGGTCCTTAAAACGAAAAAATGAACCTTCAACAGGACAATTTTGTCATTAGACTTTAGCCAAGATAAGCTCAGCTTAATTTTAGTACCACTGAAAGCTTTTAGTCTGAGTCTTCTGCCAGAATCACCCCAGGCCAGGGCTGGAGGGAGGCAGAGCTCCCTGAGCAGCATCCCAAGGGATCAAACATCCAAACAGGGATCCCAACATTTCCTTCCCTGCTTTTCCTCTTGGGAATCAGCAATTCCACCTGCTTTTTCCTGCTCTGCAAATGTTCTGTGTGGGGAAGAATCCTTCATAATTCCTGGGATCCCAGCTCCAGTCTTGGCAGGATTGCTTCCAAGGATGCAGCAACTTGTTGCATCCTCTAATTATTGCACATATGACATAGTTAATTAGTTACTATTTATTAACTATTATTAACCTCAGCCTTTAAGGCTAATGGGGAGCTGATGGACCTCACATGAAGGAGTTGGAATATCCTGAGTGGGAAGGACCCAGAGGGATCATCCAGTCCCACCCCAGCCCTGCCCAGGCCCCCCAACAATCCCAGTTTTTCCCTGGGAATGTTGTCCCAACGCTCCTGGAGCTCTGTCCAGCACTGCTGACCCAAGGAGATTGAGGGCTTTGCTTTTTCCTCTTCCATTCATTCCCACATCCTGACTTGGACAATTTTTAAGACAAGGCAGGATGGCAGGAGCAGCTCCTTCCTCGAATTCCTGGTGGGTTTTTGGGGAACAGATGCCAGTGGGAAACATCTCAGGATCATCCACACACACAGAGATTCCTTCCTGCAGAGCTCTGCCTGGGAGCTGAATGGAGATGTGAAAAATAAATACATTTTAAAAAGCAAAGAGGTGGATTTATCCCAAATCACATCTGAGATGTGACCATGGCTTCAATCTTCACTCTGCTGGAGCTTGCTGAGCATCCAGCAGTGCTGACCTTGGTGGGACTGAACCATGGAATGTCCTGAGAGGGAATAAACCCCCAGGGATGCCCCAGTGCCACCCCTGCCCTGCCCAGCCCCCCCAAATCCCAGCCTGGGCATCCCTGGCAGCGCTGGGGTGCCAAAGGCTCCTGGAGCTCTGGCAGCCTCGGGGCCGTGCCCATTCCCTGGGGAGCCTGGGCAGTGCCAGCAGCCTCTGGGGAAGAGCCTTGCCCTAAAATCCAACCTAAATCCCTCCTGGCCCAGCTCCTGTTGCTCCCTATCCCATGATTTGGAGGCCTTTTCCCACCTAAATGATTCTGTGACTCTTCTGAACAGCAGAGGATTGTTATTAATGATGATCCCCCCCCAGACATTTCCCTTCAGAGGAGTTTTCAGTGCACTTGATCCCTTTTTCTCCCAACATTCCATTGTTTCCCACATCATCTCCAATAAACAAACTTTGCACTTTGGGTGCCTTGCCCTGTCCAGGCTGGGTTTTCTTCTGAACTGAGGAAACCCTTTGGAATTGCTTCTTTCTTATGGAACAGTTCTTCCATCTTCTGGGGTCTCTGACTGCTGAGTGGCTCAGCCCTTGGGGTATTTTGGTTTCCTGAGAGATCCTGAGACTTCATTTATTAGTGAATTAATTTATTAAATTAATTGAATCAATCATTTATTAAATCAAAATTTAGTGTTTGATCACCTGTAGTGACACTTTGGGTTTGTTTGACCCCATCTTTTCCCACAGGATCACAGGAACAGCTGATCTGCTGCAGTGCTGGCTGTGGCCAGAGGGATCCTGACAGGCTGCCCCAAAATATCCATATCTGCTAAAAACCTGTCTAAACATTCCAATAACTGCATGGCTGGAGGTCAGAGACCACATCAGGATGGCCTGTCCTTAATTCCTGCTGGAGCTGCCCTGGCCCAGCCCCAGCTGCTCCCTGGGTGCTGTCCCTGTGCCAGGAGCAGAGGTTGGAGCTGCAGCCCCTGAGGAGCCTCCCTCAGGCCCCTCCAGCTGCACATTCCAGGTGCCCTCAGCTGCTCCTTGTGTGACCTTTCCCCATGCTCTGGACTGTCTCTAGGAGTTTTGGCTCTTACATTGCAGCTCCACATGGAAAACAGCCCAATGTCCAACCCATGAGTGTGTGGGGACAGCTCAGGTAAAATTTCCACAACCTGAGTTGATGTTTTCCCCCCGGATTTGATCCCAGGACCATTTTTTTGCCTGTGAATGACCAGGGACTGGGAGGTGGCACAGCCCAGGTCACTGCCCAGGTTGGCTTTGGCTTTGAAGCTGCTTTGTCTTGGCTGCTGGAGCAATTCCAGCGTGTCTGGGCTCAGCTGGACCTTGCCTGGCTCGTGTGTGGAGCACTTTGGGCTAATCCCAGCTGATATCAGGAATTCCTGCCACAAGTATCCCATGGCAATGGGCTCCCTGTGTGCTCCTGCAGCAGGAAAGTTTGTTTGGGCACAATGAGTGATTAGGCTTTTATCCATGTGCATTTCCATCTGGCAGCCATTCCTGCTGGATCAGAGAGAGCTCCTGGAAATGTCCACGTGTCCCAGCATCCCTGCAAGGCTGTTCCAGTCTGTCCCAAGGCTGGGCTGTGGCTGTCACATGAAGGAGGATGGATGTGGCTGCTTCCTGTTGATGCCATGGAGCACAGATGGGTGACTCTCCTTTTGGATTATCCTTTCTTTTTTTTTTTCCTGGACTTCCTCCTGCTGCCTGGCTTTGCTCCCCAGTGCCTCAGCTTCCAACGGTGCAGCCCCTTTGCAGTCCTCCAGCTCTTTTTATCTGCTCTGACTCATTTCTCTGGCCTAAACTCGGGCTCATTTCCCAGCTTGGTGCTCCTCGTTGATGTGGGGAGGCTCAGAGCCAAGCACCAACAAATGGCAGCTCCTGACAGGGAGCTGGAGTCAAAGAAATGAGTCTGGGCCTTGTGTTTGGGCTCTGAACCAGCTCTGTTATTCTGCTTTTCTCACACAGGCAGTCATTTGTGTGTTCCCTCATCTTCCCATGCCTCCTCCTCTCCCACCTGGGCCCTGCAGGAAGAAATTCCAAGGAATTTGTTCACAGGGACAGAGCATGAGCTTTGAGTGATGTCTCCTGGCTCTCCATTCCTGGCCACCCTTCTCCCACTTCTCAGTGGGCTCCAGTTTGCCTGCTCACTCAGAAAAGCTTTTATCCCAAAATCCCAAATCATCCAGCTTGGGAGAGACCTCCAGCATCATCCAGTCCCACCATAATCATCCCTAAATTATGACCCCAAGTGCTTTTGGCCCAGGGTTGCAGAAAGCTGTCAGGACTGAGGACTTGAAAATGGGGGGAAATGTTCCCATTTAAAATGTTCCCATCTAAAAATGTGTTGGGTCACCCATTGCAGATCTGCTCCAAGAGCTGGAGGAAAAATAAATGTTTGTGGGGATTTTTCCCCATGAAGATCAGGCTTAGAAAAGCCTCAGGAGTCATTAGTCAATGAGACATGATGGAAATTCAAGTGATTTGCATTCCAGCTCGAGCAGAGGGACATCTGTGACAGCTTCTCCCCCAACATTTGCATCTGCCTCTGCCTCTTGTCCCTGTGCAAAGATCCTTTAATTATTTTTTCCCACATTTTAGAGAAAATCTCCACACACACAGAGATTCCTGCGTGGGACCAGAGCTTGGCTTTGCTCTGCTGCAATGTTCGAGTGCCCTGGGCCTCCCTCCAAGAGCTCCTGCTGGCAAACCCAACAAAATAATGGGGAATTCAAACCCTGCTGAGGAGCTGGGATGTTATTTCAAGGGCTCTTGACTAAGGTGCTGCTGTTGGGTAACATCCTCCCATTAACTTGAGTCAGATGTTCAAGGAATTGCTCGTCATCCCAAATTACCAGTTGAGTCACAACTGCATCAGCCACAATATTTTTCTTCCCCACGAAGGGTTACAGGGTTTTGTGGAAAACATGGGCTGTAATTATCCCACACAGCAGCAAAGGGGGACTGGAGGAAAGGCAAGGACTCCTCTTGGAGGGGTTTCTGTAAAATCCCAAAGTTCCTTGGATTTCAGACTCAGCTCTTTTTCCTGCCCACAGGTTTCCATGATGTTAAAAGGGATTGGGGAGAAAAGTTTTGCCAGGCCTCAACCTCCCAGAGGGAAAGGGGAAGGGATTTGACAAAGCTTTCCCAGGAAAAGGAGATTGTTCTATTTTCCCCTTTGTTTTCTGGGAGTCTGGCAGCAAACACTTCCTCTTTCCTAATGCTTGTTTCCATGAAATCCTTCATGGGGGCTTCCCTCTCACCTTCCCAAAGAATCCAAACCAGGAAGGACAATTCCTGTGGCACAAATTGCTTCCTTGGGATATTTCCTGGTGCTAAATGGATGGGAAGCAGAGGATTGGAGTTGTCCAGCCTGGAGGAGAGAAAGTTCTGGGGAGATTTTAGAGCCTTACAGGGCCTAAAGGGACTTCAGGAGAGCTGGGGAGGGACTGGGGACAAGGGATGGAGGGACAGGACACAGGGAATGGCTCCCACTGCCAGAGGGCAGGGCTGGATGGGATCTTGGGAATTAGGAATTGTTCTCTGGGAGGGTGGGGAGGTCCAGGAATGAAATTCCCAAAAAGCTGGGGCTGCCCCTGGATCCCTGGCAGTGCCCAAGGCCAGGTTGGGCACTGGGGCTGGANGACTGGGGACAAGGGATGGAGGGACAGGACACAGGGAATGGCTCCCACTGCCAGAGGGCAGGGCTGGATGGGATCTTGGGAATTAGGAATTGTTCTCTGGGAGGGTGGGGAGGTCCAGGAATGAAATTCCCAAAAAGCTGGGGCTGCCCCTGGATCCGTGGCAGTGCCCAAGGCCAGGTTGGGCACTGGGGCTGGAGCAGCCTGGGGCAGTGGGAGGGGGGTGGAACAAGATGAGTTTCAAGGTCCTTCCAAGCCAAAGCATTCCATGATTCCGTGACCCTCTGGTCCCATTCCTGCTCCCATGGGCTCTGCTGTGTCAGGGAGGGCAGGACACACCTTTCCATGGAACAAGGGTGGGAACAGTGCCCGGAACCCGCAGCTGCTGAGCCCTGGAACCAAACCCCAGGGAGGGAGCAGAGCCAGGACGCTGAGCCCTTCAGGTCTGGGCTTGTTCTCCTTCCTGTGAAGCCAGACACAACAATGGATTTGTGCTGCTTGACTGGAGCTGCTCCTTGTCCCCAGAGGGGTCAGCAGGGCAGGGCAGCAGTCACTGGGCCATGGGGTGAGCAGAGCTGTGGCTCAAGAGGAGCCCAGGGCTGTGCAATCCCTGCCTTTCCCCGGGGGACAGAGGCACCACAACTATTCCTTTCCTCATTCTGATTTCACAGCACTCCCAATCCATCAGCACAGCCTGGGAGGAGCAGCTGAGGGAGCTGGGAAGGGGCTTAGCCTGGAGAAAAGGAGCCTCAGGGGGGACCTTGTAGCTCTGCACAGCTCCTGCCAGGAGGGGCAGGGAAAAAATGAGAGGAAACGACCTCAAATTGCACCAGAGGAGGCTCAGGTTGGAGACTGGGAAAGAAAAATCTCCTGCATTGGAATGAGCTGCCCAGGGAGGTTTGGAGTCACTGTCTCTGGGAGGGTTCAGGAGGAGTCTGGATGTGGCCCTTGGGGACAGGGTTTGGGGTGATGCTGGATGACCATGGAAGTCTCTTGGTCACTGTGACTCTGGGATTTTTCTTTAGCCACCAGGACCATCCCAGGTGTCCCTCTGGGTGCCCTGATCCCACACCCCAGACAGGGGGCTGGGAGATTCTGGCAGAGGCCAAAGACACCTGGGAATTCCATCTTAGCCCATGGGAGAAATGACCAACTTTGTATGAAGAAGCACAAGCCACAAGGGTTTAAATAGTATAAGAGTGAATTGAGCACGGGGTGAAAAACAGGATTTTGGGGATTTTACTATAGGGGTCTAGGAGACAAGATGGAGGATTTGGGCATTGTCCTGTCCTTCTTCCTTCTTCTTCCTCATGTCCATCTTCTGGGTGATGTTGGCACTTTTGGGTTGGTGTAGGGTGGAAGTAGACAGTGTAACACAGGTGATAAGTATTGGAAAATAATGATAAACAATGTACACATAATTCATAGTATAAGACACAGACACCAGCCCGGGGGTGGGCAGTGTGCCTGGACTGACCTGCTAGACAGAGCTCTGTGGGTCAGAGAAAGAATGTTCTAGATAAGGAAAAATAAACAACCTTGTGAACTGCTGCTGAGGAACTCTGACTCTTTCTTCAACCACTGGGCTGTGAGAAAGGACTCTCAGGGATGTCCTGACCCCAGGAAACCCGAGACCTCTCCAGCAGGAATTAAGGACAGGCCATCCTGATGTGGTCTCTGACCTTCAGCCATGCAGTTATTGGAATGTTTAGACAGGTTTTTAGCAGATATGGATATTTTGGGGCAGCCTGTCAGGATCCCTCTGGCCACAGCCAGCACTGCAGCAGATCAGCTGTTCCTGAGTGTCCCAGAGGAGTCTGGATGTGGCCTTGGGGACAGGGTTTGGGGTGATGCTGCTGCTGTTCTGGGGTGACACTGGGTGATCCTGAAGGGCTCTTCCAGCCTTAATAATTCTGAGATATTTAGTGGAGCAATTGCTGCTTCAAGACAATGTGGAATTATGTGACGGGTTAAGATACCAGGACAATAAAATCATTCCCTCTCCAGTCTCTGCCTTTCCCTTCCCTCCTCTTTCCTCCATTTCCCATTCCCTGTTACTCCCCTGATGGTCAAAAACAAACAGATGTATTTGCTGAGGAATCTGAAGCTGAGAAAAGCTGGTTATTTTTCTTTTCCTATTCACATCTCAGCTCTGGAGAATTAAATCTGTGGATTCTTCTGAAGGTAGATGAGTTTCCCTCAGTTTAGTTCTCTCTCTGCCACAAAAATTCCCATTTCAATGATTTCCATGCACAGGGGAATCACAGCACAAGTTTATCTCTTTAGTGAATCGTATCTTCTGTCTTTTTTGTTTTTATGGTCTTGATTCTCTCAGAAATCCACAAGAAACACAGTAATGAACACCACAATGTAAGTTAAGAGCCACTTCCAAAAAAAAAAAAAAAAAAGGAAGAAAATGTTCAATGAACTTGGAAAAGCTGTTAAAAAATACCACTTTGCATCACTCAGTGTGGGAAATCACTGAATTGCACTAATTAATGGCATGGGAAAGGAAAATCTGCCATGATGAGGTGCCAGATTTTATCCTGAAAGACCAAATTCATGCCTTAAAGCTTGAACCAACCAGTAATTGCTGGGAACTTTCCTTTCAGGGAGAAATCTTCTCACCTGTCTCTGAGAAGTTGCTTGCAGACTGCTGGAAGTGAAGTGCTCAGTGTTGGGAACCACTGAGCTGGCACCAGGTTTTAGGGGAAATTGGAATTTCCCATTTTCACCAGATTTGAATGTGTCTGCAGTGGGAAAGTCACTTGGAATTCTTCAGCCTTATTCAATTCCCTGCTCAGGAGCAGATCCCCCATTGGAGTCCAAGACAGCCTTGATCTATGGAATTAATTTTCCAGCCCTCTCTTTGTTGAAATTTGGGGAATTTACACCCAAGGTCTGGTCTCATGGCTTCCATATCAGGAATTTGTCACAAGGGTGGTGAAATTGGATTTTTGGCCCATTTTTGTGTAAATTATCTGTCCCTGACCCAAGCAGAGCACAGAAGCACCTGGTCATAGGATACACCTGAAATGAAACATTTGAATTTCAAATTTTCTCTTTTATTTGTGTTCTTTTCATATGTGCTTTTATCCTTAATAAAGGATGCCAGGAGCAGAACCTGATAATCCTGCTGGAATTACTGACTTTGCAAAAAGCACATTTAAAGACCTGCTGATGGCCTGAGGTCCCCCAAAAAAGTCATTCATGGACCTCACTATTAAAGAACTGGGTATAAAGTGTGGGAAGAAAAGCCTGGAGGGAATTATCCCCTAATTCTTTTGGAGCCTTTGGCACCCACTGGAAGTGCAAATCCTATTCTCTGTTCCCTCATTTGAAGGTGGTGTTTCACAGAATCACAGGCTGGGTCAGGCTGGGACATCTGGTGCCACCTCCCAGCTCCAGCATCATCCCAGAGCCCAGGGCAGGGGATTGTGAATATTCTGGAATATCCCAGGGAGGAGACTCCAGCCCCTCTCTGGGCTCTGCTCCAGCTCAGTCCCTGCCTGATGCCTTGGGAAGGCTGAGCCAGAGCAGAGGCTGGACAGATCTAAAGAATAAAGCAGGGATTTATTCAAAGGATCTCCTCCATGGATCCACCTTGGGCAGCACCAGAGCCCAGCCAGGGCTGCACCCAAGATGACCCAAAATGGCCCCAAAATGCACGGCCGCTCCCGGGGGCTCTCCCTGGGATCAGTTCTGCTCCATTTGCACCTTGGAGTTCATTGTCCCATTCCAGCTT
>VZRH01003620.1:85314-109913 GCA_013397555.1 Urocynchramus pylzowi
GCCTCATCCCAGCCCCATCCCAGCCCCATCCCAGTCTCATCCCTGCCTCATCCCAGCCCCATCCCAGCCCCATCCCAGTCTCATCCCTGTCCCATCCCGTCACGGGCAGGATCCACGTCAGGACCTGGCCCAGAGCCACATCCAGCTTCTGCCACTCCTGACTCAGCCCTGGCAGCAAAACTTCACATATCACCCTTGAATTGTGCCTGGGGAGCAACCAGGAAAAAATTCAATCACGAAATTTCTGAGGCCCATTTCTGTGGCCTGGTGTTCACGTTTTGGGCTGGGCTCCAGGCGCACGAGCGCGGCGGTGTCACCTCCAGGCCAGAATGGAGGCAGCTGCCACTCCCATCCTGTGCTTCACATCCTGTTTCCACCACAGGCTGCACATTAAGGAGCCCTTGGCCAAGACAACATCACGTTGGGACAGCCAAGCCAGCAGTGGAGGCTGCTGGGGACAGCAGGGGACGAGAGGTGGCTGCTGGGGACAGCAGGGGAGGAGCGGTGCTGTCCCCGCAGGAGGATGAGAGCTGAGCAGGAAAACTGAACATTAAAGACTGGCAGGTGGTGATAAAAGCTGAAAATACCCATGGAACTTCTCAAAGAGCTTTGTACCTCTTGTGTTTCACTGCTGGGAACCATCAGGGATCAGAGGGGAGCACAGGGTGGGAAAAGCTCTGCCCTGGCAGCACAGCTGTGGTGGCCCTTCAGGGCACGGCTTCTGCTGTGGTGAGCTCCTCCAAATCCACCTGGAGCTCCCAAAATCACCACAGAATCCCAGAATGGGTGAGCTGGAAGGGACCTTAAAGACCATCTCACCCCACCCCATCCATGGGCAGCTGGGCATTTCTAAATCCACAGGGATTGGGAACAGCTGGATGGGACCTGCCCAGAAAAATCCCCAAAATGGAATCAGGAGGTCCCAGCAGAGCAGGGATATTTGGGATCTGGGAAGAGATCTGGGTATCACTGGGCCAGGCCTGGGATGGGCTGTCCCCTGTTGTCCCTGACACTGGAATTCCTGAATTCCTCTTCCTCCTCTCCTGAAGATTTCCAGGTGAAATGGGTTCATCTGAGCCACCTGCCCTGGGATTTATTGGGTTTCCCCAGATACATCTGGTGACCAACTGGGACACCCTGGTGTGGCCCCTGCAGGAGGTGCAGCCTCATCCTCCCCCTGGAATGGGGAATTTAATGGAATAAACCCATTACATTTATGGAATAAACCCATTACATTTATGGAATAAACCCACAAACTCAGCTGATAAACACAGCAGGTTGGGACAGCTCTTTTCTCCCTTTTGAAAATCCCACAGGCAACTTAATTCTCTGCAAATCCCTAAATAATGCCAGTGGATAAATGAAGAGGAGAAGCTGGAGCAGGGAATGCTCTGCCTGTGTTGGTTCCCACTGAAGGAAATTCAGGAGGGCAGAGGAAACCTGCCCAGAGCTGGAGAAAAGATCCTTCAGAGCTCCTGGTGATTTCTTCATTTCAGTGACTTCTGGGAGTGGAAATGAGGAGCAAAAAGCACATGGAAAAATCCAGGAGAGGCTGTTTAATGTGCAGAGGTTGGGTTAAATGATTTTTTATTTAATACAGACTCTGTTTCTGTTGCCTGTGTTGTGCACTCAGCTGTGCAGCACCTCTGGGATCGGGATCAGGATCAAATCATGGAATATCCTGAGCTGGGAGGGACCCACAGGGATTGAAGCTGACCCCTGGGTGTCTCTCAGCTTCTTACTTTTATCCAAAATGCCTTTTATTGTGACACAATCCCTTTCTCCAGGTCAGGATTTGGATGGAAAAACAGCTGGGCTGGTGGTAAAGAGAGAGATCTTCCTTTTGGGGGGGAAAGCCAGAAATAGAAGGAGAACAAAGGGTGGATTTTGGGTGTCAACCCTGCCCTGGGTAAATCCCAATGTGTCCCTAAATGATGTCCATGCTGGTTTTCCTATTCCTGCACCGCAACATTTACACATTAAGGTGAAAAAATAAAAATATGGGGAGGATTTGATGTTTTATCCCTCAGGGTCCGACCCAGCCCTGAGTCCCTGGGAATGGGAGTGAACGGAGGGAGTTCCAGAGGTGGAATGGGAAGGATCTGCCCACAGGGTCGGTGTGAGATTCTTGTTTGCACCCTTTTCCCAGCTCCCTTTGGCACTGTTGGGTGGGAAGCAGAAAATAAAGCCTTGAGAAAACCCTGCCAGGACAAAAAGTCCTGGAAGTCCCTGAAGCTGCCTGGATAAAGAGCAGAGGCTGAAGGTTCACGTGCACAACAGCTGCTGAACCCATGCTGTCCTGGAGCTGCAGAGGTCACAGGGAAATCCCTGCTGGACCAAATCCCCCTGGACAAATCCCTGCTGCCACTGGAGCTGCAGGTCACAGGGAAAAAGGAAATGAAGCTCAGGATCCATTGTTGGGAACATGGGAGAGATCCTCCTGATAGGGCTGAGGAGGGGGCAGCTCCTGGGGCTGCAGGTGTTTGGGAGGAAACCTGGAGAAGGATGAGCATGGGAGTGGTGGGGCTGTGCCAAAGGAGCATTCTCTGGAGAAAAGCTTGGGATCAATCCCTGATCTCCAGGGTTAAGTCACAGAATCCCAGGCTGGCTTGGGTTGGAAGGGACCTTAAAGATCATCCCATTCCAGCACAAACCATGGGCAGGGACACCTTCCCCTGTCCCAGGCTGCTCCAAGCCCCAGTGTCCAACCTGGCCTGGGGCACTGCCAGGGATCCAGGGGCAGCCCCAGCTGCTCTGGGAATTCCATCCCAGCCCTGCCCACCCTGCCAGGGAACAATTCCCAATTCCCAATCTCCCATCCAGCCCTGCCCTCTGGCACTGGGAGCCATTCTCTGGCTCCTGTCCCTCCATCCCCTGGAAATTGTCTCTCTCCAGCTTTCCTGGGGCTCCTCCAGGCCCTGCAAGGCCACCCTGAGCTCCCCCCAAAGCTTCTCCTGTCCAGGTGAACAATCCCAGCTGTGACAGCCTTTCCTCCCAGCAGAGCTGCTCCATCCCTCTGCTCATCCTGCTGCCTCCTCTGGGCTCTCTCCAGCAGCTCCAGCTCCTCCCTGGGCTGGGAATTCCCAGGCCTGGGCCAGCTCTGCAGGTGGGCTCTCACCTGTGGGGGCACAGGGGCACAATTCCAATCCCAACCCCAATCCCAACCCAATCCCAATCCCTCTCCTGATCCCAGCTGGGGGCTCAGCCCAGGGCACGGGGGGCTCTGGGCTGGGGCAGGTCCAGCTCTCCCAGGGCTGCTCCATCCCAGCCTGGACTGATCCCGGGGTTGCCCCAAGCCAAGTGCAGCCCCTGGCCTTGCTGCAGCTCAGGAGGTTCCCACGGGGCACTTGTGGAGCAGGTCCAGCTCCCTGAGGATGGCGGCTGCTGCCGCATTCCCGCTGAGCTCCCGCAGCTCCTGAGCCAGGGTGGTGCTGCTCCCTGCAGCCGTTCCTTGAGAAAAGCTCCCTGGAGCTTTCACAAGCCCAGCTGAGGGCTCCAGCTGGATCAGGAGAGATTGGGGACCGAGTTTGGGGCAGTGATAACAACGTGTAAAACTGAAACAGGATGCCAGAGAAATATTACATGAGATAAGAGCAGTTATCAGCTGTAAAGAATGTTCTGCTCGCTTCTGATTGCTCCTATCTTCTATTTTTATCAGTTTCCTCCTGCTTGTCTCTGAACAAGTTTCCAGGTTTAGCAGGTCTGACCCAGCCAGCTGCAAATAAAGATAGCACTGATAACTCCAAGTGGCACAGGGCAACTCTCTCCAGCCTCACAGAGCCTTTGGCTGGGAAGGATTTTCCAGCTGGACTGTTCAGTCCCAGGGGTTTCATCTCCCACCCCTGCAGCTCTGAAGATTTCTGCTGCCAAAATAAAATCCCACTGTCGTGGGTGCAAGGTCTCCATGAGATGGGGAATAAGAGCTTGGAGTTCTCCAGGGTGGGGAGGGCAAAGGCTGAGCCCTCAATCTCAGCAGGTCAGAGCTGCCTCAGAGCAGCACAAATTCCCTTCCCTGGCTCTGGGCTGCCTGGAGATGAGCACCTGGAGCCATTCCTGGGATGTGTTTCCCTCAGTGTTGCCCTCACCTTTCCTTGCAGCTGGAATTTGGCTGTCCCAAAGCTGAGCCTGGACCACGCTCACAGCTCTGTGAGTGGATTTATTGTGGGCAGGTGGAGACAGGTTTTAAACTGACAGGAGGATTGGGTTGGAGATTGGGATGGCCCAGGGATCCAGGGACAGCCACAACTGCTCTGGGAATTCTATTCCAGGGCCTGCCCACCCTGCCAGGGAACAATTCCCAATTCCCAGTCTCCCATCCAGCCCTGCCCTCTGGCACTGGCAGCCATTCCCTGGCTCCTGTCCCTCCAGGCCTTGTCCCCAGTCCCTCTGCAGCTCTCCTGGAGCCCCTTCAGGCCCTGCCAGGGGCTCTGAGCTCTCCCTGGAGCCTTCTCCTCTCCAGGTGAGCACCCCCAGCTCTGCCAGCCCAGCTCCAGAGCCCTCACAACATCTCCATGGCTTCCTCAGACTCACTCCAACATGTCCATGTTTTTTTCCAGGCCCACTGTCACTTCATGGAGCTGGAGGTGCCCCCAAGCCCTGGGCAGGGAGCCGTGCCCAGCTGGCACCCGAGCCAAACTCGCCCTGGGGGCTGCAAACCCCGGGAGTCAGCTCCAGGTGAGGAATTCACCGCTGACATTTGGATATTTGTGCAGCTCTGGGTGCTCTGGGGGAGATCCCAGCAGCTCCTGGCCCTGGTTAATCGGGTGGAGAGAGGGGACGGGTGAGTGGGTGCCCGCTGGGGAGGATCTGCCCCCTGCCCCGAGCCTGCAGAACAGGTTGGGAGGAAAAAACAACATCTGAGGCAACGAGCAGTGCTTGAAAATCAGATTTTATTGCTTTGTACAAGTGAAAAAAAACAGGGGAAGAAGAGAACTCCAAGACTGAAAGGTGCAAGCCCGTGGTGGGAATCCACTACAGGCACCCAGGGGTGAGGGTGGCACAGCAAAGCTCCTCTCTTTTTTAATTTTGGTTAAATAAAAAGGCAGAGCTGCTAAAAGAAAAAAATAATAATAAATGGGGTACAATTAATGCTGAGCATCACCCTCCTCACAAATAACCCCCCTGGAGCTATGAAAATAAAATGATCCAAAATCCCTGAAAATACCTGGGGTGGAGGGAGAGCTGCAGGAGGGAGCCCTGGGGATGAACTTCATTCAAAGGGTTTAATGCCATTAAATGTTCTCATGAATTAAAGGTTCTAATTCATTCAAGGGTTTCATGTCATTAAAGGCAACTTTTGGTGCAAGTTTAAGCCAAGTCCAGGGTCCTGGCTCTGCAGATCCTCTTCCAGGGCAAGTCCTAAACAGTGAGATCCCAAAAGAGCAACACCCAAGCTGAGAAATCAACATTTTTCCAAAGCTGGGCTTGGGTTTTCATTCCTCTAGAGGAAAAAAAGTGACTGGGATAATTAAGTTGCTGGAGATTTTCCAAGCTGCTCCAGACACCAAAATCATGGATCTTGTCCTCAGCTTAATGGTAGGCACTATATAAAGATCATTTTAAAAAACCAACCCTGAGTTTTGAGTGTCCTGAGTGTTCTGGGAACACAGACATGGCTGGAAAATTATTTAGATGGAAGTTCAGTGCTGAAGGAATGCCTGGAAAAGGGCCCTGCTGGGATTGCTTCCCTCTCCAAGCTCTCTGCCCTCACCTTGCCTTGGAAGCAGCTGCCCTGCTCCTCTTTCCAGCCTCCCCCAATCTCTTTCCTCTCCATCAGCTAAAAATGGGATTTGTGTCTGCAGGGCAGAAATAAAATCCCCACTCTGCCCAGACTGTTGCTTCCTTCATCCCAAACCAGCCCCAAGCTGGCAAAGCTGGTATTTTAGGGAACTCAGTGTCCAGGGGAGATGGATTTCTCCTTTCACAGGCAGGTGAATGTTGGTGCCACAGCAGCTGGATTTGGCTGCCCTGTCCCTGAGGCCCAGCCTGTGGAGGAGGGAAAACGAGGGAAGGGCAGGAAAACCTTCCTGGATTTTGTGTTGGATGCTTGGATGGACACCTGGGAGCTGAGCTAAGCACAGACATCACCTCTGGGGGATTAAACAGCGGAAATTATGGAATTCTTCTTCCCATCGTGGAAATTCCCTTCCCAGCCAGGGGCTCTGCAATAATTTATTGGGATTGAAATCTGGGAATGTTCCCCACATCCACGGCACAGACCCAGTCTTTGCACGTGGATTTTGCTGCCAGGATCAAGCCCCATCCATAGGAAGGAAATGAAATTGACTGGTCCCAGCAAGAGCAGTCTGGGAGAGCTGCTAGGAATCAGAATCCTGGAATCATTGAGGTTGGAAAAGCCCTCCAAGATTTTTGAGTCCAGCCCTTAGCCCAGCATTAACCCATGTCCCCAAGTGCCACACCCACTACAGTCACTAAAGTTTCCCTCCAAAGTCTGCGTTCTTCCACGGAAATATTTTTCAGACAAAAAAATGGGAATTTTTTCCTGATATTTTATCACTAAGAGGGTCATGATTCTGAAGGAAACAGGTTAGCACAGCACTGTACAATTTATAAAATCATTATTCTAAGCTGGACAAAAATGCAAATGAAATATTTCAGCTGCTGTTTCTTGGGAGAATTTGGCCTTTCTGGAAAATGATTGTCTAAGCCATGCTTAGCAATTAACACCTCTGCCCTGTGTTTGGCTCTAATTAGGTCCTAATTAGGCTCTAATTTCACACCAGCAACACCAAGATTTGCCTTTGTAGAGAATCAGAGAATCCCAGAATGGTTTGGGTTGGAAGGGAGATCAAACTCATCTCATTCCCATGGCAGGGACACCTTCCCCTGTCCCAGGCTGCTCCAGCCCCAGTGCCCAGCCTGGCCTTGGGCACTGCCAGGGATCCAGGGGCAGCCCCAGCTGCTCTGGGCACCCTGTGCCAGGGCCTGCCACCCTGCCAGGGCAAGATTTCTTCCCAAAATCCCATCCATCCCTGCCCTCTGGCAGCCTGAGGCCCTGGTTCAGGAGGTGAAGCTGATGAGTCCGTGGTTTTCCGTGTCAATCCCGATGTTGCCTCGCGGTGACTCCCACACGACGCCGGTGCCGGGCACTGGGGCAGCACTGGGATCTCCCAGATCCATCAGCTTCACCACCACTGCTCCTTCACCCTGGCCAGGGCCTGTGGCTCTGCAGAAGGGCCAGAGCTCCCCTGGCCCACAGCAGGTACCACTCACATCGTCCCCGTGCCGCGTGCGATCCTTCCCCCCTTCTCCCTAGGAAGATTTCTCCTCAGGGATCTTCATGCCCGGCTGCTCCACGGCCAGCTGGTTCTCCAGGACACAGCAGAGCTTGTAACTCTCGATGACCTTGGCCTGGAAGTACTCCCTGTCCTTCTTGTGCCAGGCGTCGGTGGCGATGTAGGTGTTGTAGGGGTCGCGGGGCCCCTCGAGGCGCCGCGCCCGCAGGTTGGTCACCATCACCCCCACGGTGAAGAACCCAAAGAGCCCCAGCATCAGCAGCACGTAGATGATGGCCAGGCTGTCGCTGGCACTCCCCACCTGGGCAGGAGCTGAGCTGTTGGAGCGTTCCAGGCACTCCTGGAGCAGTTTGGAGAGGAGCAGGTTCAGGGCCGTGGCGTTCGACAGCACCAACATTTGGATTTTCTGTCCTTGGCACTTCTTCCTTCCTTTGGCTAGAAAAGGATAAAAATCGGGGGATGGCATCAGATAAATGTCAGATTAAGCTCTTTTCTGACCCAGAGATGGGGTAACTGAGAGGTGCTTTAAAAACTTTTGTTCTATTTTCAGTCTCATGTGGAGGGTGAGCCAATACAGATGTTATAATTCACGCCATCACAATCTGAAGCCAATTATTTCTTAATTACAATATACTATAAGCATTTCTTGGCCTATCAGCTTTTGCCACACCATGCTGTAGATGCCCTAAAGCCACTCATCTAAAACTACCCCTCTCTGGTCCCACTACAGTTTCACAGTTCTATTTCTCCAAAGTATCCAGTCTTTTTTGTAAGTTTCTTTGAAACTTGTTTCTAGCTCCATTTCTCTCTCAGCAATGTCTGTCCTATTCCATGGCATTTCTAAGTCAGCATTTCTTATCTCAAGGTTTGCACACTGTGTGGGCCTTCTGTCAGGCTTGGAGAAGTCTCTACAAATCCATTTCCCACATTTCCCCCTCTCTCTTGAATGGAAAAAAACTTCTTTTATGAATCCCACAGATAAAAATGGGATTTCCTCTGTCTCCCTTTCGTGGTTCCCCTCCTCAGTGAGGGATTTACCTCTGAGAGCCTGGGCATGATGCCTTAAGTTTTAGCTTTTGTATTTTTCAGATTTTGTGCTGCTTTAGTGTGCAACTCTCAGCTTCATATTGGGTGTTAGCAAGGTCTCTTCACAGGGTAGGTAGAGCAATCCTTTTCCAGCTTGTCCAAGGACAACTGGTACAAGCTGCAGGCCCAAAAAGTATAAACAACAGAGAATTGAAGAGAGGAAAACAAGCAGGATGGGACTGCCTGGGCTAAAGCTGGAATGGGACAATGAACTCCAAGGTGCAAATGGAGCAGAACTTGTCAAAGTGAGAGCCCCCGGGAGCGGCCGTGCATTTTGGGGCCATTTTGGGTCATCTTGGGTGCAGCCCTGGCTGGGCTCTGGTGCTGCCCAAGGTGGATCCATGGAGGA
The DNA here is from genome assembly GCA_013397555.1 of Urocynchramus pylzowi. Lineage (NCBI taxonomy): Eukaryota > Metazoa > Chordata > Aves > Passeriformes > Fringillidae > Urocynchramus > Urocynchramus pylzowi. The sequence continues at coordinate 94,006 of VZRH01003620.1, forward strand.
GATCCTTTCAATAAATCCCTGCTTTATTCTTTAGATCTGTCCAGCCTCTGCTCTGGGTCAGCCTTCCCAAGGCATCAGTTCAGCGTGGAGAGCCCCTCTCATCTCCACCTGCAACGCAGGCAGGGCTGAGTCCATCCCCAGCAGCACCTTCCAAACTCCCTGGGGCTGCACAGCTGCTCTGTCATGGTGAGGAGGTGGCACAGATCTCACCCCGAGCTCCCAGCTGCTGTTTGAAGTTCAGGACTCCCTCCCTGAGCCCCCCAGGCAGGAGGAGTGTCCCAGCCAGAGGGGCAGCTCTGATCTCTGCTCTGGGACAGGGACAGCACCCAGGGAGCGGCTGGAGCTGGGCCAGGAGGGATTTAGGTTGGATTTTAGGGCAAGGCTCTTCCCCAGAGGGTGCTGGCACTGCCCAGGCTCCCCAGGGAATGGGCACGGCCCCGAGGCTGCCAGAGCTCCAGGAGCAGGAGATGGGGACACCCAGAAGCACCTGGAAGGCCAAAACCTCCCAGGCACAGCCTCTGCTCTGCCAGCCTCACACAAGAGGCTCAAGGGTCCTTTTCCCTTTCCAATCCACCTGTAAATCACTTGATGAGAGGAATACTGTCAGCACTGCTTTCCCAAACCCTCAGCAGCCAGGCAATATCAAATCATAAAATCATTTTGGGGTTGGAAGGGACCTCAAAGCTCATCTTGTTCCACCCCTGCCATGGCAGGGACACCTTCCCCTGTCCCAGGCTGCTCCCAGCCCCAGGGTCCAGCCTGGCCTTGGGCACTGCCAGGGATCCAGGGGCAGCCACAGCTGCTCTGGGAATTCCATCCCAGCCCTGCCCACCCTGCCAGGGAACAATTCCTAATTCCCAAGATCCCATCCAATCCAACTTTGAAGCTATTCCCTGGCTCCTGTCCCTCCATCCCCTGGAAATTGTCTCTCTCCAGCTTTCCTGGGGCTCCTCCAGGCCCTGCAAGGCCACCCTGAGCTCCCCCCAAAGCTTCTCCTGTCCAGGTGAACAATCCCAGCTGTGCCAGCCTTTCCTCATCCATGACTGACAACCCCACCAGAACCCCTCATTTAAATGAGTCTGAAAAAGGAACACACCAATGTCCCTGGACCACCTGAATGGGGCATTGTCATCCAAGGTGACCTTGGCACCCCCCGGGGTGGCTCTCAGGCCTTCCCACAGCTTTAAATCCATGGGAGCAGCTCAGCAAATCCCTCTCTAGAACACTCAGCCATTGTTGTTTGGGGATTTTGAAGAGGAAGTACATCAGAACCATTTCTAATCCATCCAGGCTGCAAAGGAGCCCGAGGCAGGAGTGACACCTCTGGCAGGGGATGGTGGCAGCTCAGGGATGTTTTCCAGGAGCTCTGCGTGGGAGGGAGCTCGGCTGGGCACAGCCTCCAGCTGCTGGGAATGACCCTGCAGGAACAGCAGGTACCTGGAGGCTTCCTTGGGTCTGTTTGTGCCTTGTTGGGGAATAAAAGCTGCACAAGGAGCTGCTGAAACACAGGGACAGAGCCAGGACTCTGCTCCTGTCCCCAGCGTCCCTCAGGAGGAGAACATTTCCCTGGAGTATTCACACCGAGGGAACTTGGCTCCTGCAGGCATGGACAGGGTCACACACAGGGCTTAATTGTTAATTAATGACTCCTTGTGCTGATTTTCACTGTGAACTCTTCATCTGAGCACTCACGGCTTTGAGGCTGAAACACTGAGAAATCCAGCACGGGGTGGGGAATTCTCGTGGAATCATGAAATGATTTGGGCTGGGAGGGGCCTCAGAGCCCACCCAGTGCCCCCCCTGCCATGGCAGGGACACCTCCCCCTGTCCCAGGCTGCTCCAGCCCCAGTGCCCAGCCTGGCCTGGGGCACTGCCAGGGATCCAGGGGCAGCCCCAGCTGCTCTGGGAATTCCATCCCAGCCCTGCCCACCCTGCCAGGGAACAATTCCCAATTCCCAATCTCCCATCCAGCCCTGCCCTCTGGCACTGGGAGCCATTCCCTGTGTCCTGTCCCTCCATCCCCTGGAAATTGTCTCTCTCCAGGTTTTTGTAGCTCCATCCAAGGCCAGGCTGGACACTGGGGCTGGAGCAGCCTGGGACAGGGGGAGGTGTCCCTGCCATGGCAGGGGTGGCACTGGGTGGGCTTTAAGGTCCCTCCCAACCCAACCCAGTCTGGGATTCTGTGATTTTATGACCTGTCCCTGATCTCTTCAGGGACACCCAAATCCCTGCAGCCGTGGGGTGCCAGAGCTGCAAAAGCCATTCCAGGAGCCCCTTGCCAGAGCTGCTGAGTCTGATCCCAGCTGGGTGTGGAGAGGCCAAGGGGAGCCTCTGGAGAGCTCCTGGTGCCTCTTTGGGAGCTGAGACCACTTGGAATGTCAGAGCAGAGCTGCAGATTGACTTTGGACTCCAAACACAGGGAATTGCAGCTGGATCTGGCACCTCATGGAGCTGCTGCCAGCTGTGGGGATGGCAGGACTGACTGACACCCCCCTGACTGACACTGGCTGCTTCCCAACAAAGGCACAGCACAAGGCTCTGTCTGCTCCAAAGGAGGCTGGATCCTGATCCCAGAGCCTGGATCCTGCTCCTTGAACCTGGATCCTGCTCCTGGAACCTAGACCCTGCTCCTGGAACCTGGACCCTGCTCCTTGAACCTGGATCCTGCTCCTTGAACCTGGATCCTGCTCCTGGAACCTGGACCCTGCTTCTTGAACCTGGACCCTGCTCCTGGAACCTGGACCCTGCTCCTGGAACCTGGACCCTGCTCCCAGTGGAGGGCACCCAGCCCAGTGGGCACCTTCAGCTCCAGCCCAGCCCTTCCTGCCCTGTCAGGGCTGGGCTGATCTCCAGCAGCTCAGCTCCAGAGAAGCAGGTGCTGCCAGAGGCTGCTGGTGCCACCAGGGTTTAAAAGGGAAGAGGGAATTTTCTGTCCTGAAAATGCACCTAACATTTGTGATACTCAGCTTTGGAGCTCAACAGGAATTTTGTTCTCAAGCACTGAGAGAGCCCAGAGGAGGCAGCAGGATGAGCAGAGGGATGGAGCAGCTCTGCTGGGAGGAAAGGCTGGCACAGCTGGGATTGTTCACCTGGACAGGAGAAGCTTTGGGGGGAGCTCAGGGTGGCCTTGCAGGGCCTGGAGGAGCCCCAGGAAAGCTGGAGAGAGACAATTTCCAGGGGATGGAGGGACAGGACACAGGGAATGGCTTCAAAGTTGGATTTGATGGGATCTTGGGAATTAGGAATTGTTCCCTGGCAGGGTGGGCAGGGCTGGGATGGAATTCCCAGAGCAGCTGGGGCTGCCCCTGGATCCCTGGCAGTGCCCAAGGCCAGGCTGGACACTGGGGCTGGAGCAGCCTGGGACAGGGGAAGGTGTCCCTGCCATGGCAGGGGTGGCACTGGGTGGGCTTTGAGGTCCCTCCCAACCCAAGCCATTCCAGGATTCCATAAGAACTGACTCTTGGCTGCCTCTATTTCTCTTCCCTGCTGAGGTTTCAATGTGATTTTTATCACACAAACAGAGGTGGATGTGAAATGACAGATTTTAACTGCATTTTCTCAGCTCTCCCAAATTAGAGCACCTCTATTTCAATTTCCACCAAGCAAACATCTCCAACCCTCTCTCCTGTTGCTGCCAAAAGCGTCAGCAGCCAGCCCCAGAAACCCAGGCAGTTTAGAGGAACACTCACCTTTAGAAAAACACAGCTCTATCACAATTTCCTGTGGTTTGATGACACAGAAATAAAGCCTGTGCTACTCTCAGAGCAAAACTCAGCACAGCACATCACCCACCTCCCAGATTTTCTGCCTTCCAAACGTTCTGGTGCTTCTGCACTGCCATGAAGGATCCAGTGACCTCCCTGGCTCGTTTCCCTGCCATTCCTTCAGGGATGAGTAGCTCTGACACCGTTCTCGTTGCACAAGGGAGCAGCATTTCCTCACTCCAGCTCCCGGGAATTTTGCAACCCAGCAGCATCCAGGGCACTGCTCCTGCCCGAGCTGGGGCATTCCAGGAGGGAGAGCTGCTGCAGGGAGGGATCTGCAGCTCTGGGGTCTGCAAACACCTCCTGCAGCCCCACCTGTGTGTGGCAAACCTGCAGCCTCTCCCTGCCTGCCCAGGGCTGTCCTTGGCTGCTCACTGGGCAGCACCTGTGCAGTGGGGGACACTGAGCTGTCCCCAAACCCCACTGAATTCTCCCCAAATCCTCACTGAATTCTCCCCAAACCCCCACTTTTCTCTGATCACAAGCCAGAAATTCAGTTTTCTTGCACACAGCATATAGATATCCCACTATTCCAAAGTGGAAACCCCAGCAATCCCTAAAACCAGCCCAGCCCCGGGATGCAGCTGCCTTGGGGTTGCTCCCAGCCCCGAGGAGCAAACACTGGCACGGCTGGAACAGCAAACAAAGCCTGGCAGCAGAGCCCCAGCTCCTGCTCCTCCATCAGTTCAGCTCTGCTGAGCTCCCGGGCTCCTGGAGATTCCCATTTTTCCGCCAGCCCCGCTCCCATCCCGGGTTGCCCGGACTCACCCGCGGGGCTCCAGCCCCTCCTGGGCAAGGAGAAGTGCGGAGATGCCAGCCCTGGGGGATGGCTGGGGGGGCTGAGGTGCCTCTGGCTGCTGCAGGGCCACCAGCCCGGCTGTCACTGTCCCGTCCTGGGAGAGGTGAGCAGGGAAACAACCGGGCTGGGAGGAGGGAGGGAGGGAAGGAGGGAGGGAGGGCAGCAGAGCCGTGCCCGGCTGCAGGTGCCCAGGTGGGAGGTGCTGAGGGGGCACCGCAGCTCCTGGCATGGGAAATGTGGAGCCAGAGGCAGAGCAGCACAGGAGAGAGGGAATCATGGAATTCCTGAGGGGGAATAAACCCCCAGGGATCCCCCAGTCCCACCCCTGCCCTGCCCAGCCCCCCCCAAATCCCACCCTGGGCATCCCCGGCAGCTCTGGGGTGCCAAAGGCTCCTGGAGCTCTGGCAGCCTCGGGGCCGTGCCCATTCCCTGGGGAGCCTGGGCAGTGCCAGCAGCCTCTGGGGAAGAGCCTTGCCCTAAAATCCAACCTAAATCCCCCCTGGCCCAGCCCCAGCCCCTCCCTGGGTGCTGCACCCCCAGGAGCTCTGAGCTCAGGCTGCTCTGCTCCAGGAAGGCTCCGGGGGTTGGGACAATCCCAGGGGTGCTGCCCTGGCCCCCTGGCACTCCTCGAGCTCCATCCTCCTGGGATATTGCACATTTTGGACTGTGAGGAGGAAGGGGAGGTCATTTCAGGGCTCCCCTCAAACACCTGACTGAAGGGAGCACTGGCTCCCTGCAGCCACCACCAAAACCTTAAAAACCCCACCCAAATCTCAGCCTCTGCTTCCCACGGGAGGGAGAAATGTCTGTGGTCACCACTGAGCCAGAGGGGCTTCATCAATGCCTACCTGCAAGCTACAAAATGAATTTATCAGCTTTGAAAGATGCATTTGAACTCCTTCAGAGGATGCTGCTGGTGTGGGGTAACATCCCCTCAGCATTCCCGGGGCCAGGGCACATCCATCCTGTGGGATAACATCCCCCTGGGCTTCCTGGGCCAGGGCACATCCCAATCCATCCCATCCCACTGTCCCACTGGCAGGGACAGTGGCCTCCAGACTCTCAGCAGCTGCAGTAAAAAGAGATGGGATGGGATAATGGGATCGTGGGATGGGATAATGGGGTGGGATGGCCCCTCCTTGCCTGACACTCTTTGCCAGCTGCTGTTGCCTGGGCAGCAGCTGGAGAGAGGAATTGAGGTGGTGATGGAGGCATTTAAACAAATGGATGAAAATATCTCAGCATTTTCTTGCTGCCCACCTTTCCAGAGCTTCATTCCATTTTTCCTCAGGGTGAGGATGCAGCCCCTGCTTCCCTTGCCTGAGCTGTTGCTGCATCTCAGTGAAGGAGCAGGCTGTGGAAATCATTTCCTACACTGGCCCAATTTGGTAAATTTGGCTTTCTAGGTGAATTTTAAAGCCTGGCACGGGAGTTGGGGGGCCAAGGAAGAGGAAGAGGCTGAAGGGGTGGGCCAGGCTCCAGGAGGAGTCACAGGGGGAGGTGATTCCCTTCCCCAGACCAGTGGCACCAGTTTGAGGCCAAGCACGGCCACCAACCCCCTGGGATGTGCAGAAATGTTGTGCCTGAGTGTGTGAACTCCCCAAATGACTGAAGGGTGCCCTGAGTTTAGCCCAGCCCGGGATCATCACTGGGAAAAGCTGCTGGGAGGAAGGGCCGGGGCAGATTAGGGAAAGTGCACTTGTGGATAAATCCATTGGATGAAATAAATGGGTTAAATCAGCAATCAGAATTAAATTAAATTAAATCAGAAGGCTCAGAAATGGGGTTAGGGCTGCAAAGGCTCCCTCTGGGGTGGCCACAGTGCACTGGATCCAGGAGAGATTCATGAGGGAGGAGGAGGAAGAGGAGGAGAGTGTGGGTGGTCAGTGACAGCAGAGTCAGGCCCTGCTTCCTCCTGGCGGGGGAAATCTGGGACAAAATCAGATCCTGTCACTTCCTGGGCCAGCCTCCCTCTTCCCCGAACCCCTGGGAAGGGGGTGTGGGACAGGAGCGAGGCTTTGGGATGGCGGAGGTGGCCGTGCCAGGGCAGGGAGCTGTGGGGGCAGGCTGGGCCCAAGGAGGGCCCTGGAGCCATTCCTTGTCCCAGGGCAGGGCTCTGGTGTCCCCAGGCAGCTGTGGGGTCACCCTGCCACCCCCCAGGACAGGGAGCTGCTGAGGGGGCAGAGGGTGCCTGGAGGGGAGGGAACCCCCCTGTGGGGACGGGGCCCTGCTGAGGCCTGGTGGCATCCCAGCTCACTGCTGGGAATTCCCAGCCCAGGGAGGAGCTGGAGCTGCTGGAGAGAGCCCAGAGGAGGCAGCAGGATGAGCAGAGGGATGGAGCAGCTCTGCTGGGAGGAAAGGCTGGCACAGCTGGGATTGTTCACCTGGACAGGAGAAGCTTTGGGGGGAGCTCAGGGTGGCCTTGCAGGGCCTGGAGGAGCCCCAGGAAACCTGGAGAGAGACAATTTCCAGGGGATGGAGGGACAGGACACAGGGAATGGCTTCAAACTGAAAAATTACAGGTTTAGATCAGATATTAGGAAGAGTTTCCTCCCTGTGAGGGTGGGCAGGCCCTGGCACAGGGTGCCCAGAGCAGCTGGGGCTGCCCCTGGATCCCTGGAATGTTCAGTTCCAGGTTGGACACTGGGGCTGGAGCAGCCTGGGACAGGGGAAGGTGTCCCTGCCATGGCATGGGATGATCTTCAAGGTCCCTTCCAAACCTTTTGGGCCATTTTAGGATTCATTCTCTGAGATCTCAGAGTCTGTGTGGGCCCCACTCCCTTCCCAGTCCCACCAGTGTCACTTCCAGCCCAGGCAAGGTTGTGTCTCCACCAGAGCAGGTCCATTGTTCCAGAAGCAAATCTGTAACTTCTATTTGACTTTGGGGGGACTTGAGAGCGCCTGTGACTGGGAGATTATTATTTAATATATTTTTAAAGAGCTCCAACTCGATGTAGGAATCCTCTTTGCCCTCCTGGATCTGTCAGGAGCCACAGATTTCATTTTCCCCAGGTCAATGACGACCTGTGGAGTGATGGGATCCCTCAGGAAGTTTTCTCTGGAAGGTGACAAAGGACATTTCCCAGCACAGGGTCTTGCAGATCTCTTGAAACTGCATTCCTGGAAGCCTTTTGGTTTTAAATCAGCCTCATTTTTGTTTTGAGGAAAGAAATACTGAAATAAGAATGGGGAGCAGAAAATACACTCTATTCTTTCAATGTATTTTCCCTTTTCCTTGAAAAGCTGCTGCTGTGGCCCTTGTACTGGAATAGATGAGGTTCAACATGTTCCTGTCCAGGCCTTTGTCTGTGGCATGGTAACCCCTGAAAATCAGGGGGAAGGACCAGAGCTGTACAAAGCCTCACTGGCAGAGTTCTCTGAGCTCCTGAGCAAGAGGGAGGGAGAAATAATTCAGAATTCATTCAATATTTCAGAATTAATTCAGAAATAATTTGGTTTTTGGCCCCACAGTGCCCCAAGCTGGGCCCAGCTCCTGGCAGGTCCCAGGTCCCAGCTCTGCTCTCTTTGGTCAAGCCCAGGGGACAGGAGGTGGCCAGGCCCTTCTCCAGCTCCATCCCCCACCCCAAGTGTGTCCCCCCATCAAAGAGCTCTGCTGCCAAAGGGCTTGGCCAGCCCCTTTGGGAAGGCACCTCCAGTTCAGAGATAATTTTGCAGAGATAATTTTGGATTGAGGTTTTCCAAGTCACCCTGCAAAGGATGAGCTTCAAGGAAAACCCTGGCCTAGAGGGGGACATAATTCACCTGCTGCTATCCCAGCATTAATACAATTAATTAATTAATACCACCCCAAAGCCCTAAAAACAAGGGTTTGGAGCACCTGTTCCCCACTTTGCACGATCTCTGCCAGGATCCAGAGCTTCCCTTGGCAGCAGCAGCGAGGCCACAGCTCAGGGATGCAGTAGAGCTGTGGGATTTCCTGCAGCTGGGAAAAAAACTGGCTGCACTCTGCAGCCTGACACTGAAATGCAGTTTAGAGTGGAAAAAAAACCAAAAAACCCAGTGTTAAATTAAAAATGTGCTGACAGCTGCAGCTTTGGAAGGGGCTGGAAGGGGAGGCTTCCGACCCCCAGAGCCATTTAATCCCATTAAATGGAATTCCCATCCTGCAGAGGAATTCTGAGCTCTCAGCTGAGGCACAAGGGCTGGAGAGTTGGTGTTGGTGAGGATGATTCAGATGGGTCACCACCGATCACCACTCACAGCTTTAATGACCAGACAGAGGAAATTTGAATTAGAGCTGAGCAAAGTTGGAGTTTATTGTTCCCAGGGGTCCTGGAAGGTTCCTCCCCTGAGCTCCAAACTCATCTCCACTGGCCCAGGGTGCCCAGAGCAGCTGGGGCTGCCCCTGGATCCCTGGCAGTGCCCCAGGCCAGGCTGGGCACTGGGGCTGGGAGCAGCCTGGGACAGGGGAAGGTGTCCCTGCCATGGCAGCAGAAGTTTGGGAATTTCTAGAAGGAGGGAACCAGAGTAGTTCATTAAAACATCTCAGTAATGAAGTCCAACTCTTTTACAAACCTTGTGATTAAGGTCAGCTCATCCCTTGCTTGTGCTGGTGTTATCCCTGGATTGTGACTGAGGCAACAAACACAGGATGGGCAACACCAGAGGCTTTTCCACTCCTGACTGAGATCCAGAACAGGATTCAGCCTTTCCTGCTGGCCAGGGAAGAATGAGAATCCTGAGTTTAGCACCAGTCCCTTACTGAAAGCAGGAGGAATTTGTGGCAGCCTGGCTTAAGGAGGGCACTGGATGAGCTTTGAGATCCCTCCCAGCCCAAACCAGTCTGGGATTCTGGGATCCCCTGAGAGAAGGTTGGGGTCATCAGCTCCCACAGGCTGAGCAGAGGGAGGAAGGTGAGACCCTGGAAGCTCAAACTTCCCAGGAGCACACAGAATCCCAGAATGGTTTGTGTTGGAAGGGACCTTGAAGATCATTTTGTCCCACCCCTGCCATGGCAGGGACACCTTCCACTGTCCCAGGCTGCTCCCAGTCCCAGTGTCCAGCTGGGTCACCACATCACTGGAGGTTGGTTCATCCTCCCAGCATTTGAAGTATTGGAAACCTGACCTGCTCAATCTCCTTTGACAGGGTGATCCTTCAGCAAAAATATCACTGAACCTTTGGATTTTCCTCCACAGAATCCAACCACCTCCGAGGACATTTTGTACCCCCATTTTTATCAGCAGATCCCAGAATCCCCAAATCCCTGGGGCTGGAAAAGCCCTCCCAGCCCAGGCAGCCCCAGCTGTGCCCCATGGCCACCTTGTCCCCAGCCCAGAGCACTGAGTGCCACCTCCAGGGGACACCTGCAGGGATGGGCACTCCAGAGCTCCCTGGGCAGCCCCTGCCAAGGCCTGAGCCCCCTTTCCATGGGCAAATTCCTCCCCATGGAATTTCCATGGAACTCCACACTGTGGAGCAGAGATGTTTTATGCTCAGAAACCAATTTTCATGGTGGCATTGTCAGAAGAATGAAAGATCAAAGATGCCCCAATGGTGCAGGAAAAAGGATCTGTCCAAACCACCTCTCCAAGCTCCCAGGAATTTGCACCAAATCGCTGGGGAATGTCAGGAGAGGAAGGTCTTCTGTGCACAAGGATGGACCTCAAAAATACCCCCAGTTCAGGGAAAGAGCCAAACCACAGGGGCAGGGGAGCCTCCTGTCCTGAGAAGCAAAAGTGGAAAAGGCCTTTGTGTTGACTGAGCTGAAGCTTTCTGCCCACACCACCCACAGCACGTGAGCCCCAGCCTTGCCTCCCTTATCAAGGAAGTTTTTCAGAGGCAGCAGCAGCCCTGAGTAATTTCTTTATCTCATTTCCTCTTCTTTACAAGTGCCTGTGTTATGGTGTGAGGCCCAGATAAGTTTTTCTCTCCAGGCAGCCCCCGTGTGTCTTCCTGCTGGGCTGGTTTTCCCCAGAGCACACGCAGATGGGGCAGCACCAGCTGATTCCCACCCTTCCCAAACCTCAGGAGCCTCAGTTCCTGCTCCACTGATTCCCAGTGGAGTGAGAGGGTCAGGAGTTCTCCTGGATGTGCAGCTTCACCCCTGCAGCCTTCACTGGAGAGCTGGTGTGGAATTGCTCTGTCCTGAGATGCTCATCCCTCCTTACCCCAATTTTCCATGGATTTAACCATGTCAGGAGGAGCAAATTCATTCCAAGCGTGGTGTGAGCGAAGTCAAACATCATTCGTGGTCTGCAGGCAGAGACAGAACGGTTGGAATTGCTCCCAAAATACTTTTCCTGAGCAGCAGCAGAGGAGCCAGGTCATGGAATTGGGAATGGTTTGAGTTGGGAGGGACCTTAAGGATCATCCAATTCCATGGGTAGGATTGCCACTGTCTCAGCTTGTTCCAGCCTGGCCTTGGACACTTCCAGGGATGAGACAGCCACAGCTTCTCCTGGACTTTTGGAAGGTGTCCACCATGGCATGGATGGGCTGTAAGGTCCCTCCCAGGATGGAAATCCTGGGATTCCACGGCCATTCCCTGGTTAGCACGTGGGGTCAGGGCAGTGTTTATGTGGCCTCTCAGCTCACCTGTGTGGGCTGAGCTTGTGCAAATCCAATCAGCATTGAAATCCTTACCTGGGAGCAGCACCTGGCTGAGGAGGAGAGCACTGAGCTCCTTCTTCCAGGCAGATCCTTCTTTTCCTTCTCCAGGTCAGCACCGTGCACTCATTGGAAATTCACAGGATCACCGAGGTTGGAGAAGACCTCCAAGGCTGAGCCCAACGCTGCCCAAAGGCTGCTCCTCCTCAGCTCCTGCTGTGCTAAAACTCTCAGAGCTGAGGCGTGGGAGAGGTGGAGGAAGTGCTGCTGATGGTAATAGATTGATTTTGGAGTGATCATCTGCCCTCAGAGTCTGAGGGAGGACAGAGACAGAGACAGAGACAGAGCTCCCCGAAGTGCCCGAGGCTGCAGCTGCCCCTGCCAACACCCTGGCACTGCTCAAAGGGAACATTTTACCTTAAAATTCATCTCATCCACCCCTGCCATGGCAGGGACACCTTTCACTGTGCCAGGTGCTCCAAGCCCCCATGTCCAACCTGGCCTTGGGCACTGCCAAGAATGGGGCAACCACAACCTTTCTAAGCTCTCAGAACTGCAGAGCTCCTTCCTTCTCCTGAGCTTTCTGCTGCACTTTGCATGACCTATAAATGTGTTTTCCTTTCTTTCTTTTATGTCTGAAGAGAAAAAAAAAAAAAGGACAGTAGGGAGGGGCTGGGGTTTAGGGCTCTACTGGAAATGTTGTGGATCATCACAGCTCCAGGGGGAACTTACAGAAGATTTCCAGCACCTGAAGGGGCTTCAGGAAGGCTGAAGAGGGACTTTTTACAAGGAGATGGAGTGATAGGAGAAGGAATTCGATATTAGGGAGAAATTGTTCCCTGGCAGGGTGGGCAGGGGCTGGGATGGAATTCCCAGAGCAGCTGGGGCTGCCCCTGGATCCCTGGCAGTGCCCCAGGCCAGGCTGGGCACTGGGGCTGGAGCAGCCTGGGACAGGGGAAGGTGTCCCTGCCATGGCAGGGGTGGCACTGGATGAGCTTTAAGGTCCCTCCCAACCCAACCCATTCTAGGATTCCATGCCCACATGGATGCTGTGGATGGACAGGACCAGGCACAGCCCCCAAAGTCCTTCCCACCCCGTTCCCCAGGCCTGAATCTCACCCAGGTCCTTCCTGCTCTGCTCCTGCCCTTCCCCTGCACTTCTCAGATGCACATTTATCCACACAGGAACTTTTTCCTCTCACCCCCCATATTTTCCTTACTTGAGGCATTTCTTTTCCTCCTGGGCAAACAAGTCATCCCAGTTTTTTTGAATTCCCTCCCACTCAAAACAATGGGCCAGGCACAGAGTGAAACTGTCCCTCCTTAAGCCAGGCTGCCACAAATTCCTCCTGCTTTCAGTAAGGGACTGGTGCTAAACTCAGGATTCTCATTCTTCCCTGGCCAGCAGGAAAGGCTGAATCCTGTTCTGGATCTCAGTCAGGAGTGGAAAAGCCTCTGGTGTTGCCCATCCTGTGTTTGTTGCCTCAGTCACAATCCAGGGATAACACCAGCACAAGCAAGGGATGAGCTGACCTTAATCACAAGGTTTGTAAAAGAGTTGGACTTCATTACTGAGATGTTTTAATGAACTACTCTGGTTCCCTCCTTCTAGAAATTCCCAAACCTCTGCCTCCTCATGACTGAAAAGGAAACATCCTCAGAGAACAGGGTGCAGGTAAAGGGAAGGCTGAGGGTGCAAATAGCTTCAGATCCACTCAGATCCACTTTGGAACACCCAAATTTACCATGGGAGAGCAGTTCTTTCAGGGAAATCCCAAACTGCTACAAAACCCATTGGATTTTGCAGAATCCCCAAATCCCTGGGGCTGGAAAAGCCCTCCCAGCCCAGGCAGTCCCAGCTGTGCCCCATGGCCACCTTGTCCCCAGCCCAGAGCACTGAGTGCCACCTCCAGGGGACACCTGCAGGGATGGGCACTCCAAAGCTCCCTGGGCAGCCCCTGCCAAGGCCTGAGCCCCCTTTCCATGGGCAAATTCCTGCTGCTGTCCAACTGAGAGTAGTTTTGGATTAGAAATTGGGAAGGAATCTTGCCTGTGAAGGTGGAGAAGCCCTGGCACAGAGTGGCTATGGCTGCCCCTGGATCCCTGGAATGTTCAGTTTCAGGCTGGACACTGGGGCTGGAGCAGCCTGGGACAGGGGAAGGTGTCCCTGCCATGGCAGGGGTGGCACTGGATGATCCTTAAGGTCCCTTCCAACTCAGCCATTCCCTAACTCTGTGATTACTCCACCATGCCATTCCTAATGCCATGACTAAAGGGTTTACTAATTTTAAGCCTCCTTTGTTTGTTCCACACAAGGAAGTGGAAAAAGTGAATTCCTGTTGATCAACCCCTCTGCCAGATATAGCACATTATTCCTTTTGTTTGGAAAGTTTCATTTCCAAACCCCATCCATTAATCAAAGCCCATTAATGCAGCACTTGGACCATCCAAATATTTTCCAGCAGATGTTTTTTCTCCTGGTGTTATGACCAGCTCCACTCCATCAAAAAGCTCAGCATGGCATCACCTTTTAACCCAAATTGAAACACAGAAGTGAGATTCTTGTCCATTTAGGAGTTTTAACCACCTGTGACCATCACAGGAGTGCTCTGGACAGTGAGGAGCACTGGGAATGATGAGGGGCTGGGAGCTGGGGGAACACTTTAATCCTTTGCCTTGATCCTGGTGTTGGTTTGGAATTCTCCTCCACCCAGCTCTGCCCTAGCAAAGCTGAGCTTTAACATCTTCAGTGCTTCCCATCCTTCACTAAATGTAATAAAGCTTCTGATGGCAAATTAATTAAACATGTTGACAGCCGTGATTTAATTGCAGGGGATGAGGGAACCTCTTGTAAAGAGTCAAAGAGAGTTGTCCCTCAAAGTGAAGCTTTCTAGGGCAAAGCAGTGGCTGGAGAACAAAACCTTTGTTTGCTCTACTGCACTTGAAGTTCAAAATTCACCTCTTATTTTTCCACACAACAGAAAAAACATTCCATGGGATTTTTTTCTTTTGAATCTCACCCAAAAATTCATGTTGGGTGTGAGAGGGACCTTAAATCCCATCCCATTCCAGCCCTGCCGTGGGCAGGGACACCTTCCACTCTGCCAGGTTGTTCCAATCCCTGTCCAGCCAGCCTTGCAGAGGTGTCCATGACCTGGGGGCTGCTCATCACACCAGTCAATAAACCAGGACACAAAGCTGCTTAAAATACCAAGAAAAAAACCTGAAATAATCAAGGTATCAACACTTCTGTTTAATTAAAGCTGCAACATCCAAATTCTCCAGTGGGTTTGGATCACAGAATGGGTTGGGTTGGGTTTGGGGTTGGTTTTTTTTAAGAACTGAGATCAAAACCAAATTATCTGCAAATGTGGCTTTTACAAGGTCAAAGAATCATCAGGGCTAGAAGTGACCTTCAAAATCACCCAGCACCACCAACATCACCCCAAGGGCCACATCCTGAACACTCCCAGAGACAGAGACTCCACCACATCCCCTGGCAGCTCATCCCGAGGCCTGACCACTTTTCCAGGGAAAAATATCCTGTAATATCCAATCTGCACCTCAGTGACCTCCCAACACCGCTCTGGAGAGCACAGATCCAGTCTGTGGTGGCTGGGCCAGGCCTCCAGCAGCCACCCCTGGCCAGGTGTGTCCAACCAAGGCTGGTTTTCCTTTCAAGGTGTGCCAGGATTTCCCTCCATGCCCCAAACAGCCACTGGCCAACAAAGCAAATGCACTCAGGGCAAAGTCAGTGCAAATAACTGGGGAGTTTTCCCCAGTTCAAAAGGAGGAGGATTGCTTCCTCCCCTGCTCCACCCACAGCAAACCCAGCACAAAAGGCTTCTGTTCTGTCTCCCAAAGAAAAATCCCCTGGCATTTCACTTTGATTGATGATACGCAATAAACTGAGGCTGGAACCCAGTGAATGTGTTGGGTTGGAACACAGGGACTCCAAACAGGGATCCTGATCCCATTCCTGGGGCTGCCCATGCCCAGGGACCCTGGAACCCAGCCCAGGGAGGAGCTGGAGAGAGCCCAGAGGAGGCAGCAGGATGAGCAGAGGGATGGAGCAGCTCTGCTGGGAGGAAAGGCTGGCACAGCTGGGAATGTTCACCTGCACAGGAGAAGCTTTGGGGGTAGCTCAGGGTGGCCTTGCAGGGCCTGGAGGAGCCCCAGGAAAGCTGGAGAGAGACAATTTCCAGGGGATGGAGGGACAGGAGCCAGAGAATGGCTCCCAGTGCCAGAGGGCAGGGCTGGATGGGAGATTGGGAATTAGGAATTGTTCCCTGGCAGGGTGGGCAGGGCTGGGATGGAATTCCCAGAGCTGGGGCTGCCCCTGGATCCCTGGCAGTGCCCCAGGCCAGGCTGGACACTGGGGCTGGAGCAGCCTGGGACAGGGGAAGGTGTCCCTGCCATGGCAGGGGTGGCACTGGGTGGGCTTTGAGGTCCCTCCAACCCAACCCATTCCAGGATTCCATGCTTGTCCCTGGCCCAGTGCTGAGATCCCCTGCAGTGGGACCTGTCTCCGTGGTTTCTGTCCCAGTCCCTCTGAGTGGAGCTGCTTTGCTGGGGCAGGATTTGAGGGATTGCTGGGGCAGGATTTGAAGGATTGGTGGGGCAGGATTTGAAGGATTGGTGGGGCAGGATTTGAGGGATTGCTGGGGCAGGATTTGAGGAATTGCTGGGGCAGGATTTGAAGGATTGCTGGGGCAGGATTTGAGGATTGCTGGGGCAGGATTTGAGGGATTGCTGGGGCAGGATTTGAGGGATTG
>VZRH01003621.1:2560-23633 GCA_013397555.1 Urocynchramus pylzowi
CAAATACATGGGAGGAAGTAGCTGATTAACACATTCGTTACTCATTTTTGGTACAGCACAGTCCAAACATCTCGGGTATAGCCCCTAATTTTTGTGGTGAGCACATTATACACTCCCTGAGCAACAGCTGTGGAGCACTTGGTTCTTGAGAAATTAATTCAATTTTGTGTCTTTCAAATAAGCAAGAATTATATCATCATTAGTGTGGAGTAGATTTGGCTAAACCTGCTGCCTTGAAGATGCTTGTTTATGGTTAGAGCCCTGCCAGCTCTGATGCTGAGGTTTATGGAGTTGTATAATGTTTGTGTGTGTCCCTGTGCCTTTACTGTTCGATCAGTGAGCAAAGAAAGAGGAAATCAGATTTGTTAGCAATAAAGAAGTGTACAATAGCTATTAAAATAGGGTAATTACATAATTAGCACGGTAGTGGTAACTCACCCAGCATGAACAACAGTAAAACAGGCCCCTGTTTCCCTCAGTCCGACTCAAGCCTAACAAAACTTCCAAAATGGTTATTTAGTAGAAACACACACGAAAAACTTAAAAGCCATCGTAAAACTGAGAAGGGAGGCCCAAAAAACC
The DNA here is from genome assembly GCA_013397555.1 of Urocynchramus pylzowi. Taxonomy (NCBI): domain Eukaryota; kingdom Metazoa; phylum Chordata; class Aves; order Passeriformes; family Fringillidae; genus Urocynchramus; species Urocynchramus pylzowi. Next base: position 3,143 of record VZRH01003621.1, read on the forward strand.
ACAGGGAAGCCAAACACTTTCAAAGAAACAATAGTAAATTAGGTGTTAAAGATATAAAAGCCTGTTCCCTAACAATTTAATTAGGTAGCATGTCTGTTACAGACATTATGCTGCTAGTTTTGGAACCCATGGCAGGGCCTCACAGCTCTCAATTCACACTAGCCCCCAAGAGAGGAGTTTGTTATGAAGGACTGATGTTTTTGCTCTACAGAAAAGTGTGATGGTAATCAAGTGAAAATGGCAGGTAGCACAAGAAAGTACTATTTTTCTTTGCAACTTTCCTTGACATATATTTACAGTAATTAAAAGCCCAATTTGAAGAATAGTTCTGGTTTTAATTAGCACCTGCTTCAGTTTCATCTGAGCTCATTCCCTCGAAGAAGGATCAAAACAACAACACTTTCCTGAAATGAGCTTGAGTTTGAGCAGTGTGAGATAAGGCTGCCCCAGCTCCTGTCCTGCCTGCAGGAATGGGGCTCAGCCCTTGCCTGGGTGTGCAGCCTTGCCTGTGGTCTCCTTAACTCCTCCTGCCACCACACAGCATCTCTACCACTTGAGAGTGAACCTCTTCTTGCCCATCTGAAATCTGGCTGGTGGGATTCTGGCTCCACCCAAAAAAAGAAAAAGGCAATCCTGGTGGCTTTCATAGAGTCGTAGTTTTGCCTGGGCTGAGACTGCTGTTGGCAACTTTTAAGATTAAATTTGTGAGGTGGAAGTGGGGACAGGAGTGCCAGGGGAGGGAAGGGCTTTGCTTGTGAAGAGGCTGCTGTTAAATGGAAGGGACAGTCCAAGTGCCTCAGTGTTCCTCAAGAAGTCTGCCCATCACTGGACACTGTGATAAAGCCTCTGCTTTTACCTCTGAGGCTCTAAAGTTGTGTTTTTTTCTCTTGATGGCAAAGAGGGTTGCAGTTAATGACTGCTGTAGAAAGAGAGGGATCTTGTGGGAAGATTCTCCCTGACCTCTTCTCAAAGGTAGGACACTCAACAGTAATTCCTGCTGTGCTCAGGGCAATTTTTAGGGATAAAGTTTCCATCAGAGTGTTGCTTGATAGTTTGTTCTTCCATCACACCCCAGCAGTGTTTATACCCAGGAATGGAGAGGCATCACAAACTGAGGTGTCATTTATTTTCAAGTGGAGTTTCTTTGCTTAAAAGTGATGGCATGTTCCTGATGTAGTTAACCAAAACAAGTGAAGAGGTCCTCTCATAAGCTCACGGTTTGTTTGCAGGCTTTGTCTGAACCATCAGTCTGATTTTATGTCATCCAAAGGTGAAAGTGCTGCCCTGCCCTCAGCACATCACCTTCATGCTGCCTGCACCCCCTCAGTGCTGCTGCTCATCCAGCAGATCTCAAACAAGTGGTGTTGTCACCAAATGAGACCAAGCCCATTGGAGAACTGTCTCTGCTCCCTGCAGAAATGGGAGTCTTCAACCACAGTTCAGTATTTATCCACTCCAGGATGAAAACGTACAGGTCCACTCCAAAACTACCAGCTGGAGGAAAAGTCAGATCTTCTCTCTTTCAGAGCCTGCACAGGGAAATTCAGGAGCTGCTGGGCTCAGTGCACTCCAGAGAGGGATGACAGCTCTTCTGTAGCATTTTTTGAGGCTTCTAAGCCTTACTTGTCCCTTTGCACTTCCAGATCTCTAATGCTGTGCTCAGCTGGAAAAGGAAGGAGCACTTTAAAACAGGACAGTTCTGCTTCAAGCACCTCTTTGTTTCTGAGGGCAAGGTATGGGGGCAAAGCATAAGCTCCCTTGAGGAAGAGCTGCTCCCCGCAGCCCAAGCACGGTCCCTGTGTTTTGGGAACATGCACCCCCTTGCTTTGTATCTAGAGAAGGAGCCTGGGCTGAAGTGCCTCTGCTCGAGAGAGGCACTGCAGGGCCTGGGGCTGCTCCCACGGAGCTGTGAGCACTGGTGCAGGCAGAGCTGGGTTTCAGTGGCAGTGACCAGCGGGGCTGGATGGACAGGCTCCTCTGACCCCATCAGCTGCCCAGCTGAGCTGCAATGCTCAGAGAGCAAAGATCCAGTGACTTCTCTTACTCTGGTATCCGTGTCCAAAATTTCTCTCCAGGCCACTGAGATTCCACTTCTCCTCCCAAAGTAGCTGGCAGCAGCTCCCCTCCCCGGGGAGCAGAGGCTCCTGCATTTCCATGCTGTTGTGTGTGTTGTTTGCAAAGAGCTTTGGAGTGAAATCTTTCTCACAAGGCTTTTTTTTTTATTAGCACTTCATTGTTTTTTCAGGGCTGGAAACATAAGCTCAGCCATCCCGATGCTATTTTGGACCTCACACCTCTACTTGACCTAAGAAAACTAAGGACAGCTGCAAAAATACAAACAAACAAATAACTTAGAGCATTGGATATGCTTTAAACCACTAATGAGCTGAGCCTAACAACCCCCCTAGGAGGCATATGTTAATTTATGTGTTTTCATTAAGTCTAGTCTTCAGCTTCCCGATTTGTCTGTGCAGTGTGGCAGGGTCCTCAGTGAGCAAGGGAGACAGAGCTGGGACTGGAGCATTGGAGAGAGCTGGAAACAGAGCATTTTCTGCTTTCAAACATCTGCTGAAAAGGACAGTGACAGTGTTAGGGTGGTGTAATGGGATGTTCTGGTCACTGCATGTGCACAGCCATCAAGCAAAGAGCTGAAAGAATGCCCGTAATGGTGCCTGGTGGGGAGGAGGATGGCACAGATCTGCAGGGAGCTGCCTCAGCCCTGGGTGGGACTCGGGGCCAGGGGCTCCTTCCTGCCAGAGCTGCAAACCCCTGCCCGTCTCACTCCAGCTTCTTCCAGCTGAGCTCACATTTCCCACAGACTAGTACTGAAATTGGGGGAAAATCAACCATTGGAGAAGGGGACGGTAATGTTCCCCCTCATTGCCTCTTGGTGTTACTGCATGTCAGCGGTTCTGGCATAAACAGCTTGTTCCCCCTTCCGAGCTCTATTTTCCAGCTCATTCCTGTGAAGCAGCAGTTATTCGTGACTTCACTCCAGATCTATTGCTCTGGGATTTGGGAAGTGCTGCCACTCCCTCAGCCCACATCGCTGCTGTGGGGTGGGGAGAAGGAGAAATGGGGAATAAACAGAGCTGTCACCTTGCACGGAGTGGCAGATGGAGCTGCCTGCGCTGCCCAGCCCAGCTGCAGCCCCGAGGTGGGAGCCAGGGCTGTGACCAGGGCCAGGGCATGCAGGAGCTGAAGGAAACCATTGCCTCTGAGTATAAATAGCAACATGAGATCCTCACATAGCAGCTGAGATAGGAAAGCACTGGACACATCCATGCCCTGCAGCTCCTCCTCCATAATTCCTGGAGGCTAACGCTGTGTGTTGGGTGGTGCAGCAGTAGGGTCAGTGGCTGGTGAGGCGTGCTCGCCCTGGGCCGTTTGATCCATGGGAAATCCAACTTGTCCTCTTACACAGGGCAGATGCAGCCACTGGGCTTCGGGCCCGAGTGGTCTGACCTGTGGAGGCAACGCTGATGACCGGGGAGAGTTGAGATCTTCAGGGGGGTTGTAGATGATCAGGGGTGTGTTGAGATAGCAGAGGGGACCCAGCAGTGCTCATTGCTCAGCCCCACTCCAGACATTGGTGCTGTCATGACAGGCAGCAAAACAGAGTCCACTGACTCCAAATGTCTCTTTGATTGGAGAACTGAGATGGGTAAAAATAGCAGCTTACTGTTGAGGAAAACTGCTTCCTGTCTGGGCCTGATTTCATCGCCCAGGCCAGTGCAGCTGCAAAACCACAGCCTGGCTCTGTCACTTTGTGCTCCCCTTTTACATGGTTACTGCACTCCAATCACTGCATTTCAGAGGGGCCTCTGGTCCTCAGGGCTCTGCTTCAGGGTACACAGCCTCAAATATTTGGGGCTCCACATCAGTGATGTTTGAAATATACTATTTGTTTATTTGCACTGAGATTGCCCTGAGAGGCTTCCTCACTCTGCTAGGAAGTTCCCACCCTGTTTTACTTATGATCTAACCTTGCAGTTCGTAACCCTCTGGGGTTAGGAATGGGCACCCATGAGAGGGAAAACTCACTGCCCCTGCTCCTTTGTGTTGGGAGTGTGGTCATTTCGCAGCTGGACTCGGCTCCAGCTGGATGACCAGGGGAAAAGACTGGGGGGAAGTGGAGAGAAGAGCAGGTCACAGACTGGACACATTCCTCTTGAATGGGATCCAAAGGCTGTAGCCCGTTTAGGTGCAACAGAATGCTGGTTGGTATAGGAGCAAAGGCTGAGGGAACTGGAGCCATTTGGTCAAGATCAACCAAGCTGATCCTTTAAATTGTCTTACAGGCCAGGTTCTTCACCTCCGAGGACTGTAAGCCTCGGTTTGCCTTGCAGAGGTGAAGTTATTTTATGGGTGATCTTAGAAACTGCCCCTGGAACAGGATTGAAGCCTTTTTTGAGGCAAACAATCCCCTGGGTGCTACTGAATTTCTGGGATGGCTCCTCTAGAGAAGTGTGGAAGCAGTGGTTTAGATCATGTCTCATCCTGCCAACTCATGCTCCTCTGCCTTTCTACAGATGACTGTCACCCCATGGTGCCACAGCCTGTATGGTCACCCACCCTCTGCTTCCTGCCCCGCCAGGTTATCACCAACACACAGCGAGGAGCTGCAGCATCTGAAACAGGGCTCAAGCAGATGGCAGATGAGCTCCAGCAGTCACAGGGCACCTTCAGAAAGAATGGAGCATCTCTGTCCCAAGAGTGCTGCTCTGGAAGAGGAGAGTGGCTGAATCTCACCCAGATCTGATGCTCTGCATTGAGCGGCCTCATGTTTCACAAGCACTTGTGTTGTCACTAACACCAGCAAGTGTTTCCTCTGTTTTTGGAGGTATCTCGTGTGGGTTCCAGCTCTTCAGCTTATGGGGAGGCTGCCTGTTCAGTGTCATATGACACTTCAGTGGCCGGTGTTTCTTCACATTCGTGTGCCATCTGCCTCATTTTTGGTAAAACTGCATTCAGATTTTCTTTTCTTCTTTCCATTTTAGGAGTAGAATAACTGAGGATTTGATCCACTACAATCCCTCTTCCCAGAACAGTAGATAAATATTTCAAGCTGTGTCTGATTTGATTTAAGATCTTATTTCTGTTGCTGAGGTACATTTTCCTTGCACAGAGGATAGGCTCCATCAGAGCCATGATGATTCACAAAGGGTTGATTTGCCAGTTGTGTTCTCTGGTTGTTGCTGGGCTTGGGAAGCAGATCTGCCCTGGACCTTCCCACAGACCCAAGGGTTGCAGCTGGGTCAGGCTGGGTGTTAGTGGAAGCTGTTCAGAAGGTGGAATTTCCACTGTAGGAGAAGCTCTGACACTCCCCAGCTCCTTTTGTTATTGAATCAAGATAAAAAGGTGAAATTTGGAAGTTTCCCACAAAATGTAAATTTAGGAAGTGTTCGGAAAAGAAAGCCTTATTTAAATGATTTGTTCCTACTTTCCTATTATACAAAATCAGGAAAAACTAAGACATTAGGCAGTGGAAAATCTAAAATCTCTAGAAGGTTTCAGTCAATATTCAGCTCTGTGCAGCAGTGGAAGCAAAAAGACCAGAATGAAACGAAGCATGTCAATGCCATTGAGAGGAACCAGCGTGGTGGTGATGAAACACCGTGTTTTGACATTCTCCTGGTGTAAAATTTCATTGAAATTGACAAACTGCCGAGAAATATTTTGATTTTTAAATAGACTTTACTGGATGAGAAATCGCTCTGTTGAAAAATTTTCAGCTGGCTCTATTGCAAACTGAGTCAACAGCTGATGAGCAGACCATGTCACTGCTGGGGTGGGCTGGAGACACGTGAGGGTCGAACCCCCAGCGCTTGAACAGCCACTCATCAAATACCATTTGCCTGGAGCAGGAGGCTGGGCTGAACAGGAACGACGGCGTTTGGCACCTCGGGAGTGTCCAGATGGCCCCGCACCAGGCACTGGCTCTGGAGAGTGGACACAACCCAAGTTGTTATCGAGGCTTCTCGCAGCAGCCATTGCAGAGACTGACAAGGCAGGACGCCTTCGCCAGGAGCCAGAGTCAGGTCCTAAATCAGCCTCTAAATTCCAAGCAGATGTAAGATGTGGAAGCAGGAGGAAGATAGTGAGAGGAGCTGTTCTCTGGAACAGACCTCCTGGAACATGTGCTCGTGTCTTCTGCTACACAGGCCTCTGCCAAAGGAGAGCATCAAATCTGAGGAACTGCTGGTTCAAACTGACATTTGATCTCCTCTAAGGTGATTTCATGCACATCCATGGCACATGAATCTTAACTATCTGTTAAGTCTGAAAGCTTACTTTGTTCTGTGGTCAGCTTCAGAGCGAGAGGAAACAAACATGGTGAATTCCACAACTGCCTCACTTCCCGTAATTCCTTGTAAACTAGTCAAATTATATACTTGAAGTGCTAAATATATAATAACATATAAAAATATATATTATTATATATTATAATAATAATGTAACATGTAAGAAGGAAGAGCTGTCAGTCAGAAAAATGCATGCCCTGGTTTTGGGTACATAACCATCTGCTGCTTTGTCTCTAGGTGGAAAACTCAGCCAGACTCAGCCCAACCTGAGGAGCTGCAGCTGCCACAGGTACCCCGTGCACGGTCCAGTCTGGCAATGGCTACACTGGGAAAATGTAGGAAGACAACAGATGTAGCACATCCCCCCCACTCTGTGGTTTCTTCAAGTGTTGTGCATTCAGATATTACATGACAGGATTTGTCTGAAGAGTTTCACAGCTGGAAGATGTGTGTAATAGATTCATGGTAGGAGGTAAGACCTTTTTTGAATGCCTGAAGAAGGTAGACTACAGCTCTGCAATAACACGAGCTGTGCTGATCTGTGAACCCCAAGGCTGTGGAGTGCTGTGAGCCCAGGGAGGTCAGGGTGCGTTTGTGCTGGAGCTTGGCCACGCCGTGGGGTGGGACACGGGATCAGTACCTGGAGAGGGGGAGATGAAAGCTGTTACCTGCCAGTCACAGCCCTTGGACATGGACAGTGAACAACAGCACCCCAGCACACGTGGGGACACCACTCGCCCAGAACTTACACTGCAAGAGGGAAACCTACAAAGCTCTGGTTTGCAGTGAAGTTCTATTGTTTACTTCTGCTGGCCCTTAGGAGATAAACAGGTGCTCTTTTTTATTTTTAAATTTTTATGCTGATTTGCTGGTGACATCTTGGATAACTTCTCCTGATTGCCTTTTGAAGTGGATTGAAGGTTAGAGTTGGGCAGAAAAACAGCTGATGGACTAAAAAGGAGATTTTTGGTGCACATGCGACAAATGCCATGTCAGGAGGTCCCACCATCATCCTCATCTGGCTTGATACCCCAGGGCTGCTTTTAGTGACTCTTCCCATCTCTGAGGTGACCCTAGCTTTTCCACAGCTCCAGGTATACAAGAAGCACCATTGGTAGCAAGAAATAGGTGGGTAATTTGTAATGAATAATCTTAACAGCAATGCTGCCTTTTTTTCCAGTATGTGAGTTGTCTGTATGAAAAGGTTGGATTTTTCTTTGAGAAACTTGTTGTTTGGAAGGTTTTTAGAAAAATAATCTCTGAAAAGAAAGGAAGTCTTGGTCTGGAGCTTATTAGCGAGCAGTTTGTTGTTAGTGTTTGATAGTCCAAGTCCAGGCTGTCTTGCATGCGTGCACATAGCTCACATGGGCCTGATTAAATCATTCTAAAACCCAGAGAGCTTTCCTACTGGCACTGCCAGACCCTGGAAGGTCCATGGAGAGGACCTCCTCAACTGAAAGGGATGGGAATATTCTGGAATAGGTTTCTTCATGTTTGCACCTGGCTATAGGTATTCATCATGCTTGCTGAGACTCTTCAATATTGGCTCAACATTTGTCTGTTCAGGGAAAGAAACCTGTCCAGTAACTCCTCTGGCAACAAGCCTGACTGAGCTTTGGGCTGCGTCCTTGTAAGCTCAGAATTTAGCAAGGGATTTTTAACAGGTTTTATGAAAACAGCTTCTTGGGCAGAGGAGAGAAGGCAGGCTGGTATTTAAAGGGCTAGAATTATGTGGGATGAATTTTCTGAAAGTGCCTTTCCAGTTTCCAAGCCCAATTCTCACTTTCTTTTCATTCTCTTGTGTTGGTTTGCCCACTCCAGCTCTCATTGCTCTCTGTTCCTGACTCCTAAGCCCTGGAAATACCCAGCTGTCCATCTCTCCCCCAGAGCCACCACAGGTCTGGGTGGGCCAGAGGTGCCACCTGTCACAGTGAGGTGCTGAGAGTGGAGCTCCTGGGACATTCAGTCTTGTGGTGCTGCTATTGGTTTCCAGGCCTAGAAACCCATTTACGAACTCCCAGCTGGAGCTTTCTTGTATCTTCAGTGACCTACAAAATTCTGGTTCTGCAACATGAGTTCCTTCGACTGTCCCCAGGAGCACTTCAACTCTGAAAATCTCCCTCATTCCCTGTTCTTTGCCTGCTGGGGCTTTGGCTGATGGAGCATGTCAGGCTCCTTGGCGCCCTCAACCCAACTGCAGCAACATTTGCTGTCTTCCTAGAATGTGGAAATGCTGTAAAAGAGCAAGAGTGCTCAAGGCTGCTTCTTGAAACAGAGTAAGCACTGAAAGCACAAACTGCTCTCTGAGGGAGAAAAGGGGGTCTCTTGCAGCCCAAGAAGGTTCAGTGGCTGGCTCAATGGGTTGCACAGATCTCTTCTGGCTCCCAATCTTTGTGTCAGCTCTGAGGCTTGGCTCTGAGTCTGGTCCCCACCACCACGGTCACACTTCCCGACTCTTTCAGGAGCCTCCCAGTTTGCCGTTGGGATGAAAACTGCCACAGCTGCTGCACCCACTCAGCTTTCTCCAGCAAAGCCTATCCCTTGCTCCACAGAAAGCTGCACCCTCTCCCCATCCACACTGTGGTCCCAGCTGGCCTGGAGCACAGGGAGCAGGACAAGGTCTCCTGCCCCAGAACAGCCTTGTCCACAGTGGAGCACATCTGTGAAGGAGATGGGAACAAGAGAGATGTGTTCCAGCCTTTGCCCAACAGCAGGCTGAGGGTTTGCCCTGCTTCCCCCAGCACCTCCTGGGATCCAGAGCCAAACCCATCCCTACTGTACCACTGTCAAACTCTTCCACAGCCCAGCTTTTGTCTCTTTCCAGGCTTGTCTGCAAGTAGAGCAGAGACAAGAGGTGAAGAGAAGGTAGAATGGGTGATGTCTTTTAAACCTGAAAGAGGTTATATTTTCTTGGTGGAGTCAGTGCACACATATCCAAGGAAGGACTAAAAATTTGGAAAGGAACAGAGCCCAGCTTATAGAGCTGTGCAGATAGCCATGGGTTGGCCAGCACAGAGCAGGAGCACAGTGCCATGACAGGAGGCTGGCGTGGGATCATCTCAGATTATTAGTGCCTCTTGTTTTATAAGCAAGGTTCTGGGGGAGGAAATATGTAGTGAAGTGAAACTGGTGATTGTACAGGCACGCCAGCGATTAGGGCTGCAGTGGGTGGGCAGTCTGTGGGGGCTGCTGTGTTAACTCCAGCCAAATAGAGGCACATGCTTTCCAATCTATGCTATCTCAGTTTCAGTGCTGCAGACAACCCATCAGGGTGTCATTAACAAGCAGTTATTCTGCTCTTATTGCTGCGCTTTAAGGAAATATGTCAAAGGCATTTCTTGTGAGCGAGGTCTCGGTGCGATCAGATTGCTCCAGCCTTCTCACAGCATTCCATTCAGATTATAATACACAATAGTTCAGACCCTGCTGTGTCCCATTACTCAATTATGAAATTGCTTTAGAAGTTGGAGCTTACTGATTGGCTCCCAATGATTTCATACCCATCATATTTCTGTGTTTGTGCTCTTGGGCTGACTGCTCTGTCTGGTTGGTTTGAGCCATTTCACTCCTCTGTTTTATGCACTTGCATATATTTTATACCTGTCTGTATCATTAACTTGCTCCCTCAATATGCTTTGCAACTTTGAACCAGGCTGTGAAAGTGCAAATTGCCTTTGAGGGCTGTTGCTGGGTGTATGGAGCCTTCATGTTGTTGGCTCAGGGCTGACAGAGGTGGGAAGGTGTAGTGAACCCAAGCACAGCCCCGTGGTGCACAGGTCCTCTGCCTCCCCTGCCTGGCAGATGTGCAGCTGCCCACAAGGGAGCAAAATGGGGAGAGGATGATGGGGTGGCAATTGAATTTTTTTGTGCAGCTTCTGCCAGTCAGACTGAATCCTAAAGCACTTATCCTCGAAACATCACAACCATTTCATCTGCTACCCATCACAACCAGCCTTTATAAAACTTAACTTTGTTCATGAATTACTCACAAGGGGCAAGGAGAAAGTGATATTGATAGTTGGTGAGATATGGTTTCATGTATCAGGTCTTGACACAGCTCTTTGCCCTCATGGAGTAAACCTTTCTCACTGGTGGAAGATTTGATGGAGAGAGGCACTGCTGCTTTATGTTAAAACAGGGATTTTACACCTGTTGGAAATAAACCTCAGAAAACCTGAATGGATGTGGTTTGATTCTACTGAATGACACACTTTATCCTATCCTGCATAAAGGAGAGTGAACAAGAATGAAGTCAGGAGGATTCAGCTTGTGCATCTTTGAGACAGTCAGTCCTATTTGAACCCACCCATGTAAGAACTGATGCAAGGTCCTGTTCTAAATTAAAACAGTGTTATGTGATCTAGTTTAGAGAGCCAAAATAAACTTGGGCTTTGAACTTTTCTAAAATGACTGCAAGTATCACTTTGAGCACCTATTATTAATAGCAGTGTTAATTTTCAGTACCATTTTGTACCACCCAAAGCAGAAAAGCTGAGGCTGAAAAACTGATAGTACATGCATTGCCAGAGCCTATTAGAATCAAATTGTTGACATCTTCTAGGGAGATGCTGAGATTACAAAAAAATTCTGTGCAAAAATGTCCTTGGTATGCAATTAATATTCTGCCTCCTCTGTCAATAAAAGAATGTGATTCAGTCTCAGAGAAACTGCTCAGGGGGTTGGATGTGTTTGGGAGCTATGGATGTGGAGCAATTGGATGCCATTGACCTCATGCTCTAGCCCTCAATCTGCTGTTCAAGGGAGGGAGATTTCTTAATAAAACCCCTGAACTCTGGTGGTCCCTCAAGAGCTTCCCTTGGGTCAAATCCTGAAATCCTCTGTAGGTTAAGCCCTCGCTGGAGACATTTCGATATATGCACAAATTAAGATTAATTCAGGACACTGGATCTGTCTGGCTTGTTTTTAAGGAATAGTTTCTTTCCCAGAATCAGTGTTTAGCATTTTTTTGTTCCTCCAGTTCAGATTAGACCACCAGCAGGTTTGTTTCACCCTCTAGGTGTTATCAGGGAATTACTGGAAAGCAGCATGACTTTCTATACCTTTGATGCTGGTAAAATGATAGCCCCTTCTGCCTACACATGGATGTAGCTAGAAGGTCTTTAAAAGGTTTCAGCTTATAGTTCCAAGATGAGTTAGGGCTTTGGCAATGGCAACAGGATCCTCTCACCTGCCAGCAGATAAGGATCATCATAAATGTTCACCATTCTGGGTTATGCTGTTCAGTCAGTTGAGTACTCAAAAAATATCCAGCATTGTGCCATATACATTTTTCCCTTTCAGGGTTTCCCCTGGATGTGATCATTCTGACAACCTGCCACACCACTTGGTGCTTATCTAGCAAAGTTATTTCATGTATTTATTAACTCATTGTGTTTACTTATTTAAATATTCTCTGCAGATGAGACATATGGCAATTGCTGGCCAGCTTAGTCTCAGCTGCTCCTCAGATCCAGCTGCTAATATCATTTCATAACTTGGCTCGTGTAGTTCAGATCTGTACCAAAAGATTCTGTTTTGAATTACCATTATATTTTATATTAATACTAAGCAAACTCACAGCTGTCCTACATTGCTGTTTCCACCCTCCCTGGAATTCAGCTCAGACAGAGGACATAACACTCTTGTATGTCTGTCTCTTAAGCTTTCAGATCTGTCCTGGACTTGTCTTGTCTACAGCAGAGAAGATGTGCTAATTGCCACTGCAGTGTTCTCAGCTCGAGAGTTTCATGGCTTTTTCAAGGACAGGCCTAAATCAGACCTGACCTGGAAAGTTTTTCCAGCAAAGCCACAGTGACTTTCAACTGGGCAGCCCAGGAAAGACTTATGTGCAGACTATCCAAAGTCTCTGAGGGTGCTTGGGATGGGATTTCAGAAGTATTTAGTCACCTAAAGATGAGGAATGGTATCTAGCAGGATTTTCCAAAGCACACTGGGCCCAGATCCTCAGTGGGGTTGTGCGTCTGTCTCAGGAAGTCAGTGGAGTTAAGCTCTGAAGCACACTGGGGCAGAGGGCTCCATGCCCTGGACATATCTGCACATCTGCAGGAACAACAGCACCTTTTGGAGCCTGGTGATGGTGAATCCCAGCCTGGAAGCCAAGCACACACCTTACCCTAGCTCTGGGGAATGGTCTCGCCTGCAGAATAAAATCTCCCAGCTCACCTGCACTCAGCTGCTGTCTGGGGCTCAGGTGTGGGGGGTGCCCAGGACAGGCATTTCCAGTTTGCTCCATCACTGAGATTGCACAAACAGCTCTCATCTGTGGGAACGACACTTCAGTCAGCTGTGTAACCCAAATATTTTCTTTTTCCCGCAGAGGCGTTAGGGAGAGGGAAAATATCAAACAGTTGGATTTTTTGTGCTCTCTTGAGTCCTGGATGAGCAATGCTCACAGCCACCTTTCAGTCTGTGGCTGCTGATGTGCTCAGGGCCCTATTTCTTTAGTACAAGGAGGGAATGTGGCCTTGTGCTACTGAACAGCTCAGCTCTTTCCAGAGAGCCAGGGTCTCGTGCCTGTACTCACTGAAAGCTGGATGTTTCTGTTGGTGACAAGCTAACTGGTCATTTTTTATGGATGAAAACAGAGAAAATATGTGAATCCAATGTAAATCCCCCCCTCAGCAATCCCCTGGGATAAAAGGCTAGAAAGCATCTCCGGTGGCTTCGGGGTGTGCAGCAGGCTGGCAGCCGTGGCACCAGCACACTGGAACACACAGCGTTGCCAAGAGGCACAAACCTGGCCCCGCAGGGAAATGCGGCCCGACGTGGGTTGGAGGGGCACCTCACCCCGGAGTTTTCCAAGGTACACCGGGATCGTGCTGTGCAGCTGAGAGCCAGCTCCTCACCCTCCATCTTCTGCTTTCTCCTCAGAGTGGATTCAAGTTTATTTAATCTCAGATTTCTTGCTGAAAAATGCTCAGTGAGCATGAAATGCCTTTGAACTCCGGGAGTTTTGCTACTGCCTGTAGCAGGGCCGGGAGCAGGAGAGGGCCGCTCCCGCAGCCGTGGCAAACACCTCTGCTCCACAGGGGCGCGGAGCATGGGGGTCCCCGTGGGCCCCTGCACGCTTTGGAAGCACGCTGGGAAGCAGGAGGGGCACGGGGTGTGCCCCTCGTGCCCTGTGCCCCTGCCCGTGCATGGCACACGACGGGGGCACGCTGAGCTCCATGTGAAAGTGTTTCCAGCCCAGACAACAAACAGCTGCAAGGGACTTGGAATCCATCAGAAAGCAGATAGCCAGGAAACCCTTTCCATGAGGAGAAGAGGGGATTTAGTTGCTGAGTGCTGCAAAGATGCATACATTTTCCTAAAAAATCATTCGTAGTGCCAACATGAAGATCCAGTGCATTGTCAAAACAAGCCAAGATTCTTATTAAAACCAATTGCTTTGGTTTATTAGGCTACTTTGCTGTGGTACCTCTAAGCCAGCAGATGTACTGGGGTTTAGGAGAGCTGCTGCAGCGAAACCTGAGGTGGCTGGAAATGACTGTGAGCTGAGCAGATGCAGGGGATCCTTTACCACAGGAGGCTGTGCCGTGGTACCTGGGACATGGTTTGTCAGATGCTGGCTGGCTCTGGGAGCAGAAGGGCTCCTGATAAGGCTCCACACTACAGGAGGCACAGGAAATTCTCTGGGAATCCTTGGTGCCCCCCACTTGCAGACACAGTAATGAAACAGAAGAAAACAAGACAAAGTCCACATGCTATTTATTGTAATCTTCTTTTTATTTGACTGAATGTCATGAGTAACAAAGACCATTTTGAAGAGAGGGGTCATGGCTTTTATTAGGCTAACTGTGTAACTGTGGTGATACGAGGAAAGCAGAAGAAGCCCCTGTGCACTTGAAAGCTTGTCTGTTTCTCCAGCTGCATTGGGCTAACAAAAGCCTCTCATGCTCCAGCAGTATCACTGTTAGCTTAAGAAATAAATGTGATGCTTCTGATGTGCTCTTCTGCTCTTCATGGCAGCAGGGTTGTTCCACCCAGGCTGAAGGAGACAGACAGGGTATATGAAACAGGAACCAGGTCTGACATGTCTCTGGTGGATGTACTAATGTAACTATTCATTTGCCACTTCAGCAAACAAAGAATCCTCTTCAAAAATCTATTGAATGTGTATCTGAAGCTAGAATTATTAATATTGACTTTATTCAGACTATAGCACTGGAATTAACAGCACAAGCCAAACAAAGGTTAGAACTTAGCGGGATGGGTAGAGATGGCAATTCCAATGGTAAATGCATCAAAAATCAGGAAGCTGAGAAATAGGAATTCTTCATTTTCTTCTTCTTTATGGAGCCTTTTAGTTCCTCCCAGCTCACATCTCTCTGGAGTCAGTGCCAATGTGCTCCTTTAGGTACTGTTTCCATCTCCCAGCTGGTGCTGGGAGAGCTGCTGCTCTCATTATGGCACACAGAAGGAAACCTGAAAGCTCCTGTTTGGGGAAGAGCCTGGTGAAAGCAGAATGGTTTCAAACCAGATGTGCTGGGTTGCTCCAGATGTGATGGTCTGTGCTGGTGCTGCGTGGAGCCCCTCGGCGCTGTCCCATGGTGAACACTTTGGGAACATTTCATTCTCAGGTGTTCTGAAGTGAACCTGGGAATCCCAAGGGGAAGATGTGTTTCGTGTCAGGGAAGCATTTGCAGATGACTGAATAGTGACACTGTGCTTGGTGTCCTGGAAGTGCTGCTGGACATGAGACCTGCCACCATTCCCAGAGTGCTCTTCCTCTCTGGGGGGGCACTGGAGCTCAGTCCCTGCCCTTCCTGTGGGCTGCTGAGGTACACTCAACCTTTTAAAAGCAAGCTCAGGAATGCCAAGATTCCCATGATCTGAGCAAAACCTCAGACTCTGCCTGCCTTCTGTGAGTGGTATTCTCACATCTGAGCTTTAACACAAGCTCCCAGCCTATCAGTCTCTTGGCAGTAATTTCCACACCAGTTTGTTGTATTTGGACTTAAGATTCCCCCTTGACCCCAAAAGTCACACTAAAATGCTAAAAGTATTTTCTTTACTTGCTAAAGAAAACACAGAGGGCTTTATTTAGTTATTCAGAACTCCTCAGCCATTCTTCAGTCACTTCATGATTTCCAGAGATGTTATCTGTGCTGTTGTCTCCCAGCTCAAGCCGCTCAGAGCAGCTCAGAGGGGAAGGAAAGCTGTTACATTTCATTGTCCTCAAAAGAGGGGAGAAAAATCTGACTTGTGCTCCCAACCCAAACAACTCTGCTGCCTGCTGCATTCTTGACAGCCAGGAAGGCTCTTTTGAAACCCTCTGCAGCCTTTAACTCCCTTCTAACAAGTTGGCCATTTCCATAGAGAAGATTTTTTCTCTACTGATTTATGAACTTTATTTATATGCAAGCTTGGAATACTTGCTTTGGGAAGAGTTCTACCTCCAGCCAAGAGAGGGCTGAGATGCAGAGCACTTTGCGTGGTATGTTCGGTATTTTCACGGCACACTCTGCAGCAGCCCAAAACACCCCAATTTCAGAGCCAGCCTGGTTGTAGGTGGTGCCAAGCACTCTCCCTCTAAGCCTGGCTGGGCCAAGAAGTTGCATTATTGAATTGGGTGGATTTAAGAGCTTTGGGAAGCCTCTGTGTGACCCAGGCAGGCACAGTCTGCACTGCAGCAGCCTGGGCTCCCGTGCAGTCCCTGGGACATTGTTTGACCAGGTTTCCATGGGTGATAATGGAATTTTCCAATCTGGAGCTGACTCACCAGAGCCTGGGTGTAGGTAGGATTGTGCTGACTATGCTGTTTCCTTTGGAAGTGATGGAGAACATTTGGTCCTTTTCTGCAGCAGGTCAGAAGCTCCTGACTGGCTTATGGTGCCTGGTGATCTGTACCCTAAGGCCTGCTACCATCCCAAATTGAAAATTGCTGCCACTGCATCTCAGTGGAAGGGTGGTACCTTCTACCTGAAGGGTGGTAGATTTTATCAACACATTACTAATTTCATCATATGCAATGTAGGAGCAACATGCTTTTCATCCACTGGTTTGTTATCGCCACTTGTTGTGCTGTGTTACACATGCACGTGGGGGCATTGGTTCCTGGGTCCCTAAAACCTCGGGAGCCATGCTAAAACCTCTGGAGTTTGGTGGAACCTTCAGAGGCTTCAAACTGGACTGGAGTGGAAGGGGGCATATGAAGCCCCATAGGCTGGATTCACTGATTTAGCTCTGGATGGAGATGCACATCCTGGAGCTGGTGAGACTTGTTGGCTTGGTAGGTCATCCACACAGAGCTGTGAGCTTGCAGCAGCAGTTTTTAGCACTACCATCCATTCACACCAAGTCCTGCACAAGCCTCAAAGTGCTTCATCTCACACGTTACGGTCAGGATGTTGCTACCACCCTGTTAGCCACCTCCAGACCTGTATGGGAATAAAGAGACAGTGCTTTAAAGCAGACTCTGCTTTGGGTGAAACCAGGAGGGGTCGGGGAGAGCTGTTGTCTTCACAGATGGAATGGTGAGGACCTCAGCAGTGTTTGGTTCTTGGCAGCAGGTTTGGTCTGCTCAATGCTCAAAAACTGGTCCTTGCCTGGGTCAGCACCATCACTAGGTGATGGAATTAATTACTGATCAACAAGTGGATCTGAAGTCTGGAAGGATCCTGCTACACATGAGGAACTCCTTTCATCTGTTGGACAGCTTCTCTCACATTTAGCTCACAGCAGCCCATGGGGTTACCACTGACTGCAGCAGGCCTCTCTGAAGAACTCTGAGAAGGTCTCCTGTGGAAAGTGGTGTAGGGTTCATGGAACAGCCCCATGCTGGGGATATGCTCAGTCCTGAGGATGCATGTAGGTCTGAGTGGAATAGCGTGATGGACATCCCGGGAGGCTGGGAGTGTGGATTTGGATCCAGGCACCAAGGCTTACTCACACCCTTGTGATAAGCCAGCCTGGGGGAGAGGCATGGGGTTATTTATCTGTTTGGCTATAGACAAGGCAGTAAAAGGTGATCTTTTAGCAAGCTCAGAATAAGGAAACCTGAGTCAGAGACAGCCTCAGCCTCCTTCTCTGCTATCTGTGCTGCACTAAACAGGATAATTCATCACTCTCTCTGGCTTATATAAAATTGCACTCTTGGATGTGACGTCCCTCATGGGACCCACTCCACCCACCAGTACCTCCCTGACCTCATCTCCCCTCTCCCTTCTCCACCTGGCATCTCCCCTGCAATGCCTCAGCTCCCCTCCCATCCTGCTGGCAGCCCCTCACTGCCGGGGCCGGTACTGAGCTCGCTCTTGCCAAGTCGGGCTCCTGCCTTGTTTTTCATTTCCACCTGGGAGTCCCCTCCCCTACCTGCCTCTCACCTACACCTACCTTCTAGCTTTCCCTCTTCACCACTTCCTGATCCTCCCTCTAAATATAGGCTGTGTGGTTTGGGAGTTGCCAAACAAAAAAAACCAAACAAAAACCAGTGGAAGGTTGTGGTTTCGGATAATTTTCTCTTGCTTATCTCAAGTGAGAAACCACCTTTCACACAAAGTCATGGCCGAGCACAACTCAGCCCTAAGCCAGAGAGCCAGAGAAGCACTAGCAGGGATGGGATCAGCCATGGGGGAATCAGCTGGGCTGATCCTTGCAGGACATGGAGCACAGTCTGTGTAAAGCCTCTAATTCCCACCCTTCTGAGTTATTGTGCTACACCAGCTCTGTGTTACTGGTAAGGAGAACAAAGCCCAGGGGTGGTCATCTGTCTAGCTTCTTCATCTCACCAACTAAATGGGACAGATTGATCTGGGTTGTTGCTGGGAGGTAGTTAAAATGTTCCTTGAAATGCCCAGGAACTAAATGTCTTTAGGCCTGACACCTCCAGTGTTTGATCAACAGCTGTCTGGGGAAAAGGTCTCGGAAGCAACAGCAGCAACAAAATCTAAACATACTAGTATGTATATAAATATAGGTATATTATGTCTGAGGAATATAACTTGTCTGATATTAAAATCACAATGGGCTGGGGGAAGAAAACCCCAAGCTTTTAAGACACAGTGTCTTACATAGCTGTCCTCTAGACCCCAAGGCTTGGCAGGTTGTTCTCATCTGCATCAGTTTGTCTGATAAAATATACTACCTTTATCTGTGAAAATTTCCTTTCTAGAAAGGAAACTGCACAATCTCTATAAATCCTGTGGATTAAGAGATTAATGGAGCAGTCCCTGGCCTTTGATTTGAGGGAAACCAACAAGGTTTTGCAACACCTTTTGTTATGTCCTTGGTATTGCAGAGATGGACACTGCTCTGTAATCTGTACATCATCCTCCTTGTCTGTATTCCATCTTTGCAGCTCCTCAAGTCACAGAGCTGCATCTCCTGGATTTCTTTGCTTTTTCCAGTGTGAAGAAAAAACCCCAAAGCCTCCATTGAAGACCCCTGTGTCAGTGCCTTCTTTCTCCGTGGCATCAGGGCTCTGATTTCCCACTCTGCCAAGAGAGCTGAGTTGTGTCAGCAATGGAAGCAACCCTGTGAGCTGATAGTCATTGGTCAGTATTTATGGTGCACTTCACAGTGAAATGCCAAAAGAAGCAATTAGAGAAAGACTGAAACAATGAAGAGCACGATCAGGATTTTTCTGTTCTTGATATCTAGCACAAACCTGGTTATCTAGAATTATTATTACACTATCACTTCCACTGAGATGGGCAAAATATAGGCCAGGCTTGTCCCTAGGTTAAATTTTGCCCTTAGGTACCAAAGTAACAGGGGTATGCCATGAGTTTGCCAGTGCTCAAACTGAGCTCTGAACTGTACGGGCTTTACATCCTAGTGGTGGCAGTGAAATGCATGGAGCCAGAAACTGGTTGATTTTCCATCAAACAGGAATGTACTGGAGCATCCACATTACAGTTATGTTGTGCTGGAGTATCCTGAATGATTCTTGGCTTTGAGGAGCTTGTTGGTATAGATGATTAAAGCAAATTTGGGGTTTTTGTGCAATACACTGTCATGTTTTTAGCCCTTGGAGATGATGCTGTGTTTCAGAGCCGGCGGCAGCAGTGGTGTACGACCATAACTGTGTAAGTACAGGACAAGGGAAACATAAAATGAAACTTTCCATGTTTCAGAGAGTGGAAACAGAATGAAAAATGCAAGACAAACTGGGAAAGAAAAGGGTTAACCATTTAAAGGATTGAGTCAAACAAAATATATCTGTGCAAGAGCCTCCCCAAGGAAGTCACTGAGACCACATCGCTTGGATCATTTAAAATTGGACTGTACAAAGCAATAGAGGAAATTCTGCAGGGAACAATCCTTCACTGGCAGGTGGGATGGATTCAATGACCTAATAAGCCTTTTCCATCTCTAAGTCCACAAGATGAGCCTGTAACTAGTGCAATATGGTTTTGCCCAGAGTTCTCATGTGTTGGCTGTGAGCAGAGCCAAGCTGCACCAAACTGTGTTGTGTTTAAGTTAACTATTTCTGTAGTTCTTTTACCCCACCCTGGTTCCTCTTTTAGCAGAATTCCTCCCCAGACAGATGACTCTTTTATATTCCCTCCATTTTTTGGTATGTAAACTTGTTAAACCACATACTGTGTCATATATTGTCCTTAAAATAGAACAAGAGGGCAGGAAAAGAGACACCCAGCACCAGTAACGATGGCTCTTTCCAATGGCCATGGACACAGAAGCAAGCCTGCATGAGGAGGAGCAGCCTAGTGGGCTGAAGGAGGCTGTGGACTGTTTTGGGGCTACAGAACCATTCTGGCACCAGAAATACACTCTTTGCATGCTCCAAGTTCACATTTTGGGACAGTTCCACAACCCACATCACCTGAGTTCCAAGGCTGTGGGACCCTTTCTCCACCAGGGGTATTTTCCTACCATGAGGCTTTAAAGGGATGCCAAGGCTGTTGCCATCTGTGCCCATCCCTTGGAGAGAGTTATTATCCTTGATCTTATAGGCTCTAGTAAATACACACAGTGGAAACCTGGTAAGGATAAAGGTGTTGGTGTTACCCAGTTGGCCAAACATCTTTGCTTTCTACCAGATCCAGGCTGTGTGTTCTGGAGAGGGACGCAGCCTCTCCACCCGCCCCATCTGAGGCCCAGGGCTGGGGCAGAGATGACCCAGCTGCCCCTGGACTGACTGCTGTCTCTCTGGTGGCTGCTGCACTGCTCTCGGGCCTCAAGCAGCAAAACTTCCACACCCC